>JANPWN010000438.1:0-14218 GCA_027406425.1 Blastocystis sp. subtype 8
GGAGAATGGAAGAATGGAATGAGAGATGGAGAGGGAGAAGAGTATAATGATAATGAAGAAATTGTTAGAAGAGGAAGATGGACTGGTGGTGAATATGGTACTATTCGACGATTTGAGAATGGATATGGAAATAATAGAATAGTTTTCGATAGTAGATATCTTGAAGGAGTGACTCGACTTGTAATAGGAGATGATTGTTTTAAGAGAGTGAATCGATTTGTGATAGATGGATTGAATGAATTGAAGAGTGTGAAGATTGGATACAATAGCTTTTGTCTCCGTCAAAATACAAGAAAAGGAAGCAAGTGTTTGATAATGAATTGTGATCGACTGAGAGAACTTGTAATTGGAAATTATTCAGTATCATCTGATGGGCTATATCGAATAAGTATATATGGTTACAGTTCATTTATATTCTACGAAACTTTTGAATTGAAGAATCTCCCTTCTCTTATATCTGTTCGATTAAGTCAGAATGTATTTGAATACTGTCATTCAGTTGTGTTTGAGAGTGAGAATGAGAATGAATTATTAACTAGATCTTCCTCAACTCAAATACATGATTCTTGGATCAGGGACTTTATGTGGCGATAGTGGAGCTAGAGGAGCA
This sequence comes from Blastocystis sp. subtype 8, assembly GCA_027406425.1. Classification (NCBI taxonomy): domain Eukaryota; class Bigyra; order Opalinata; family Blastocystidae; genus Blastocystis; species Blastocystis sp. subtype 8. The sequence continues at coordinate 611 of JANPWN010000438.1, forward strand.
AACTCTCTAATAATGAAGAGTATTTATAATAATAACGAGATAAATAATCAGATCTCCCTTCTCTGTCTATACTAAGAGGATATGATAGTTTTCAGCATATAAGAACCGTGAGAATAGAGAGTATGAGAAATGAGTGTATTTGAAATAGATGTTCCAAAAGTCACTCAATGTATTTATAGCTTGAATCATGCATTTATTAATGTGAAAGAGTTTCACTGTTCAAGTATGATAGGATGATAATTGATGATTGAGATGCTGATGCTCTTGAATACCTGGTCACTCTCAGTAGTTATGTTTCTCCTTCTCAACATCTATTATCTCTCTGTCCTCCTCAATTCTGGGTATCAACAATGAATCAAATGCAACAGATTTCATCTTCTGTTGAGTCTCTTGTGATTCAAGGAGGAGTTGGAAGGGAAGAGAAGTCATTCAATCTATCAAATCTCCCCTCTCTCACAACTCTTCTGATGGGACAGTGTGCATTTCATAATTGTCGCTCAATGGTATTTGAGAGTAAGTATGATTGAATGAATGATAATTAGATCTTCCTTCTCTTACATCTATTCAACTTGAGCCAGGTGCTCTCAATGGATTACCTGGTTCTGGTTATAATTCATTGACAATGAAGAGTATTAATAATACTTATAATGATTGATTAGACCTCCCTTCTCTATCTCTACTAAAAGGATCTGAGAATTTTATGTGGATTGGAATAATAAGAATAGAAAGTAGAGTTGATGTGTTGAACATGATATAGATATTCCTAAACTAACTGAAGACTCCATTCAAATGGATATTTCATTTTGTGGAGCATGGGATTTAGAGTCTTCAAGTAATGTCAAATTGATATTCATAATTAAGATGCTGATGCTCTGGATTTATTCATTAAAAGGAATAGTGAGTACATATAGAGTCTACTTCTAACCGACCTGTTTCTTATATCACACTTCGTCCAGATACTAATCCTACCCTCAGTTCTTCCTATATATTCTTCTAACGGCTATAGGATTACTTTTTTAAGAATGGTTTAGTGATAGGTTATTGAGGTATCACATTATTTATGAGGAAGCTTAGTTGATAATTGGAATACTAAATAGGTTAACTTTTGTAACGAATACTATTCGCTGTGGGAGTGTTAGAAACAAAGATAACCATCAGAAATGTTCATTAACTGGATCATTTTAGAGACCTCAGAGCTTGACATATTTGTATTCCTATAGACTATTCCGAAGAAAGACCTGATTCCACAAGAGCATGTAGCACTCTTTATTAGGACCTGACATTACTACTCAGTAGATAGGCCCAATAGGAGTAACCAACACCAACTGAACTAGTTACGATGATATATAATATAGATTCAAAATGAATACATTGATACCAGATCAATGGAATCCAGAAATTACTTTGCAATTCCAGAAGTCAGAAAATGAACCGAACAGTTCCTAAGAAGAATAACACGACCGTATTATGATGATAGATGTTATTGTAGGAAGAAGTTAGAAAAGATGTTTAACGTTAATTATACCTCTAAGTCTTAGGAGAAGGATCTTTCAAACATCCAGAAGTCTCCCGAAAACATTTCAACAAAACATTGAACTACCAAACTGTAGATTTAACACTCAAAGGTTCTATTTCAATATAAAGCAGGAACCAATGTCACAAGTCCAGTGAGTTGAGATTTCAGATAAAAGAAGTGAAATCTCCTAGGTAGAATTAATTCCTTGCGAAACAACTGCTGATAACTCAGAACAGGAGAGTGAATATAGAGCAGGTACCTGAAGTCAGAAGAGTACTAATTCATGCACTAAGTCCATTTCCAAATTGTTGACACTGATGTGAAATAGAAATTCGATAACTCTAAGGAACATACAATTTAGCATGAAGAAGTTATTGACCAAAAGAATGTAATACTTATGGAATAAGAAATAGAACGATGTGTAGATAAACTTACGCAAAAGGATATTGAAGTAAGAAGAGGTAGAAACACTATTCCATATGCTTTTATTAAAGATCCTTCATTCCCATACCAAAGTACCATACAAAGTTATAAAGTCATGTCCTTTGGATAGGGGAAGTCCTTTTTGCCTTTTGGCGACATTTAATAATGATTGGAGTTAAGGGTATTTCTCTTTCATTATTCGCATTTAATATTATTTGACTTGACTATTTAACATTATATTGGAGTTGTAGTCTGATCATTAGCTATTTGTAATCTGTAGATCATTTTACATCCATATAAGGTTTAATAACAAATATCATTAATGTTCTCTCCCTTCAGACAGGAGTAATCATTCCAGAATCACTAATAGGATCAGCTTCAAATATTAAGTTCGAAATACTGGTTCTATTGTTGGGTACGATGGAGTCATGGACTTTATCGAGTTCGGAGATTACTTCTTCTGGATTCTCTGTAAGAAGACGTGATCTGCTCCAGGCCTTCTTAATGGGGTCGTGTTGGAATGCCTCATCAAAGGCATTCATAGTAGCTCGAATAGCTTCGTATTTTCCTCCGTTCTTATTCCATTTTCGGTACTTACTTTTGAGAATCCCGAAGATACTTAGATCCAATGGTTGAAATATCGAGGTAGTACCTGCCGGGAGAATTAAAACATCCACGGCGTTGACTTTCAACCACTGAAGAACATCAGCATTAGTTCTTGTTTTATGAGCATCCCAATAAGAAGGGCAGGGACATTACCTAACACTTCTTTTCTGGACCTCTGGCAGGAAGATTTTCTTTACCCACCATAAGAGTGCTGCTGCATCCATAAAACCGGAACTGCTTCCATAGGATTTCACAAAGGTGAGATCACACTTCTCCAGTAATTTCTTCTGTGTTAATCCATTTTTGACAATGAATGAAGCGGGAATAGAAGTGCCATCAGCCGCTATACACCCAACAAGAGTGATGTGGGTACAGTCTGGAGCCAGTTTCCTGTGGGATTGTCCTGTAACGGGATAGACAACCAGTGTTTGTAACTGTTTGTCTTGATGGGCTACCCAGGATTCGTCCATATTGAATATCATCTCCTTGCGATAATGATTCTTATTACGGAGATGATTGATATTGTCAAAGAGAATCTTCACAGTAGCTCTTGGAGGAGTGGCCCTTCTCTGATACAGTGTTTTAGCAGACCCCTTTTGCAGACCGTGTCTTTCAATTAGATTGTCGACTGCATGATACGACACTGTTCTTTCAAGAGCATATTTCACATTTCTTTGTTATTATTCCAGTAGCAATATCACGTATTTCACTCCTTGTGAGACAGACATGCCTTTCACTTCTTGAAATGATTGTATTCACAATCTCAAGCTCTTCAGCCTCTGTAAAGAGGTAACGTAATTGATTACGATGGTCATAATCAAATCCAGCCTTAAGGTTTGCACATTTTCTATAGAGCCTCTTCGTATTGATGCGAAACAAATTATAGAAGACACCCAGCTTCAGCTTCTTATATGTAGGTTTGTTCTTTTTCAGTTTTCTCACTTCAATTGCGATCTTGGTAGTAGTACCAAAATAGTTAGCACTTTGAATTTCAGCATAAGCTTGTCAACATAAACGAACATCAAATTCCAACATGAGAACACTTATAATTCACTGCAACAAAGAAAAGTGAAATAAGATATACATCAAAAAATACTGTCAATAACACTGAGAAACTATCAGCCAAATTACATTAAAGAATAAATTGGCAGCAAAGTCACTACACTCATAAATGTTCATCCTAATCCAGCCGCAGCAATTCTTGGTATGTCGTTATGGTCAGTGAGCTTTTCAAGTTTCGCATTCATCTCCTACACATCACCACTTGAAAATCATTCTATACGTCAACTACCTCCTGATAAGTCATCTTAGAACGCTTTTCAATGAAATCCTTCTCCTAACTATAAGTTCGATTCTAGAGAAATACTTTCTGTTTCAGCCTTTCGTCAAAGCGTTTTTCTGCTTCTGTTCGATAATCCTCAACAGGTTCTACAGGATGATAGTTCTTTTCCTCTCCAGGTTTGACAATTAGCTTTTCCAGCTTTGCACTTGATTTAGCACTCTTCTTTCTATAAGTCAAAGACTACCAACATATATCACTTGCTTTTCTTTTCTTTCACAGGAAGAACATTTCCTTTAAACTTCAGCTTGCTGCTTACCACTTTCTTGTATTCATCCATCGAAATAGTTCAAAAAAGTGGTAGGCGCAAAAGCGGTTATTAGGAGAAAGTGACCTACAGACCACTTCTTTGTATCCAGGAAGCAATGTCAAAACCAATTGTGACAGCGTGCATTCGACTTCGTATTGCTGCTCAGCAAGCAAAACCCTCAGCTGCCATTGGTCAAGTGAGTGTTTGGAGAAAGGATTATGTACAGGCATTAGGTCCATTGGGAATAAATATGCGTGACTTTTGCAAAGATGTAAATAATGCTACTTCACAGTATGTTCCTGGCATTCCCGTTCAGCTAACGTTAACGGCATTTTCAGACAATTCCTATCACTTTGATACGAGGACTCCTCAAACATCGTGGTTTATTAAGCGTTGTGCAGGAATTGAAAAAGCAGCGTAGGGGAATGAAAAGAATTTAAGTTGATAGGCATGAACCAGGCCATGAAGTTGTAGGAGAGGTGACTTTGAAGCAGATTTATGAGATTGCGAAGATTAAGCAAACAGATCCGAATTTGCGTTTAGTTCCTTTAAAGAGTATCGTGTCACAAATTATACATTCAACCAAGTCGATGGGAATTAACGTTGTCAAGAAGCGGGCAGATGGAAAGGTATAGAGTCATTTGTATTATTTGTTGGAGACAATTGGACTTATTAGGAAGGTGTAGGGGTGAACATCAACAAACAGAAAAAGCAATTCGCAAACGAAGAATAGCTTGCACTTGTTCAGGAAGGAGCTGAATCTGCGCATTCTGACATATTGCATCCACATCCACAACACCAATTGGTACACTAACTAGCAAAGACATTAATTCGACCTTCTTGAGGTCTTCACAAGAATATGATTTCAGGTAATCTACCAGTACTCTTACAAGTCTTCGTATCAACATCCCTCCACACTCCGTAAACCGTTTCTGTAGCATTTCCTTCATCCACTGATTGCAGATAATATCACATTTCATCTGATTCACATTCCCTAAAGCAACTTCGCAAGTGACTGGACATGGAGGAATGGAAGTAATGGTGGGAAGTAACAATGGCTGTAAAAGAAGAACATCATACTCTTCAGGGGATAATTGGAACGCATAGCGAGAGAGATCGCGATGAACTGCTTCTCGTAAAGGAACTTCGATCTGATGTTGGATAATGTCTTTAAGTTGATGAAGGAGTTTCTATGGAGAAGAGAGAGAGAGCAATGTACTTCACACGATGAATCTTGGAGAGTATCGAGAAACTGTTGTAAAAGTGATAAACTATAAAATCATGGTAATGACACATTTCAACCTGTCAAATGATTCAAGAATTGTAATCGCGACACCTAACCAAGTGACTTTAGATTCTTGGACAATAGAATTCTCAACATAACGTTGGAGAAGTGGAAAAAAGATAGGAATCATTGAGGGCGTTACAAGATTTGTAACTACATCCCTCTGATTTGCAGATTGGAGAATATAAATCAAATCATCAATGAGATCAATTGAACAAGAGGAATGCTCAGAAAAGGAAATAGATAGATTCAGTTGAATTGAGAATTGATGAAAAGATAGAAAGAGTGTGTGAAGTGGGGAAGCATCAAATAATAGAGACTGAGACGATACGAGAAATGCAGTTAGAAGAGCGAGAGAATCATCAAAGAAGGTTTTAGTCTCGACTGGAAGAGACTGAAGAGGAAGAGGAAAACATCTATAAGTAAGGTTTGGTATTGAGAGAAACGGTTCTGTTGAATCGATTATGGATTGACAGAATCTGGTCTGTGACGAATGAAGTAAGCTTGTTTGAAAGGCTCGGTAGCACAAGTTCAGACTCTGGTTGCAGTCCTATAATTCAATAGACCCAGTGGATCACACATCCCGCATAGACTGAAGGGCATCAATGGAACATATCTTCAACAATTTATGAACATATGCAGAATAATCAATAAGGGATGATAGATCATCACGTAGAAATGCAGAGACATCAGCTTTCAAACTCTGGACCTAGAATCGACAATCCTTTCAGTTCATACCGCATCCTCTTCTAATAGCATTGCTTCTATCTCCCGACGACAGATATTCTCGAGTTGCTTACGAATCTCTACAGACCCTTCTTTGGATAAATATTCAACCATATCTGTTCTGATTCCATTTTGGTCACAAATATCTATAGTTAAACAATTCCATTCGTCTCAACTCCAAAAGTCATCTGGAAACAATCGCCGATCCTTTATGTACGTTTTGTATGTATTTAGAAGAGTCATTTCAAGTTTCTTTTGACAATGATCTCGCATCTTTCCATTAGTATTTTCATTCAACACTACTTGTTTATACAGTTCAATATTCTCTTCACTCAGGTTCAATGGAGTTACGACGAAGCGGTTCATAGCATCCAGTTGTTGTTGCGCTACATCAAAGTGTCCTTCTGAAAGAGCAATATAAAAGTCTTGCACATGAGAATGAAAGTCACTACTCATAACAATATAAAGTGACAAACAAACACACAAAGGTAGGAAACGACGTTTAATCATCTTCTGTACACAAGTTGTAGTCGTTGAAGCAAGGAAAAGAACGTTTTTAACATATGGATAATAATCAGTAATGACAAGTGTCACAATTTCACGCTGAAATGAACCTGCAAATGTTCCGTAGGTAGGAATATCCCGATCCCGAACTTCTTTTTTTGCATAACCACTAGGAATGACCCAATAATATAGATTGGAAGTATTTGTATTAAGCTTAACAGAAACGAAAAGAACGCCGCTTAAACGTTGAATATCTGTCAATTCCATTGCTTTATCATTGAGAAGGCGACATCGCTTCCAATGTCGCTTCTTCACTACTTCCAGAGAATTAGGTCGCTTCTTCACTACTTCTAGAGAATTAGATCGCATTTGGTTAAATAAGGGAGAATGAAAAATGGATGCTGTAATGTTGGAAATAGGTTTGGGCTTCGAAAATTTAGTAACGCCCATTTCGTAAAAAACAAGACTTGTTGTCTGGGATTTGTCAGGTAGTTGAGAACTAGGAATATCCTGAGATATCAACTGGCTGAGTTCAAATCTGCTTGATTTTATCAAATGAGGTTTGGTCCAGCAAGATCCACAAACAGCTCCAATACACATTGGACCTATTCGTGGAACCGAGACAAGTGTATCAGTTGAACTAGGAGAAATCGATATTAACAAAACTCACTTTACAAGATTTACATCTTGATATAATAAAGATCTTTTACATGATGGAGACGATACGGAGTAATAGAAAGGAGTGGAGAGACAAGGCATGTGGAGAACAAGATGATCTACTTGAGAATGAACTCAGTGAAAGTACCTCGTAGAGTAGCTACATCTAATGGAGTTGAACACCAGTCAGTTTCAGAAAGAATAGAAGGAGCATGAAAATGATACAGCTTTGAAATGCACTGTCGATTGATTGAGTAACCAAGTAATAAGACTTCATTTGATGAGTCGAAGAAGTAATCGAGCCGACAGAGCCATTGCTCTCCCTGACTTGCTTTCGCAATTAGTATACCATTTGTCATGATATCATTTGCAGAAACAACTAACTGATCTGAGGCTAAAAACACAAAAATGAGAATAGATTCATTCCCAGCACGTCCAAACACAAAATTTTCCTGTTGATCCATATTTAAATCAAATTCATCACATTCTATAATTCTCACACTTCATACACAGCCATACGCAAAAAGCTTGTCCCCATCTGTAGTTCCTCTCTTTCTATAACATAATACGGATAGAAAATGCGAAACGAGTGACATAACCCCGAATAGTCATAATAGTGAAGAAAAGTAATGCTAAGCAATACCATGATATCAAAAATTCAGGCTTCATGGTATTGCATTAAAGAAGAATAATGATGCAAAACTATTATTTTGGCAAATGGAAGACAGACATATCTATAATGTAACTGAAATAATAACATCATTAAAAACACTCTGGAAATAAAGATAACCAAATCAGTACTCTTTTTGTCATCTTCCCAAATATCCCGGTTTGTGTCATGTGCAAATCAGCACTCTTTTGGTTACGAATGAGCGACTCTCTGGATATCGTTGTAAATACTTTACCCGCTTGTGAATTAGGTGTGCGAAGAAGAGATATCCAGATGGATTCCAGATGCTGTGATTGCAAAGGATCTGTTGGATATCACTAGTTAAAATTAATAAATGATATGACATATAGATGTTCTTCCATCAGAGGATGCATTGTGTTCCCTCTGTAAGTATCTTAAATCCTGTCATGTCTTTTCCCGATTGATTTTTGCTTCAAATCATGTACAACAACGATTGTTGAATAAGATGATAGATTTCAGGAAAAGGTCTAAAGGCATTGTGTTCAGTATTAAAATTGAATCACCACATTGCATATTTAGATTTGTCGTTGGTTTTTAGCATGATTTGTAATGTGAAGAGATAATACTTTTGATGGACATGACTTTTCTCTCTTATGTTCTGCAGCTGCCAAATCCTCAATCAGTACATTGATTCTCAATAATACAGGGTAAGAATTACTGTTGATCTTCAGTGTAGTTTGACTCCAGATTTAGTCAATAACCTTTCTTCTCTAACTTCTGCTAGATCACTGCAGGTGCTTTCTATTCAGAATAATACCCTCGGTGATGATGGTTTTCGTCATTTGTTATTCTTTCTTCGCCATTGTCCCTCCCTTAGTCAGTTAAATGCTTCCCATAACCAAATTACGGGGAAAATCCTTCCTGTTGTTGCTGATTATTTGGGTATTACCGTAATTTCCCTCTTATGTGAAGAGAATGCCTCTTGTATTCGGCAACTTGATATTTCGGGAACTCTGATCGAGCCATCTGTAGGAAAGTCATTTCAGAAGCTGTCAGAGATGTCGGAATGTACACTGATTATTTCAGTCGATGAAGAGTAAGGGGAAAATAGAGATTGAAATCAAGAAATCAACTGTTGATTGCAGAGCGAATTCAATTGACTCGACAAATGTGTGTGATAATGTGTGCATTAGCTTCTATGGTGGGGCAGCGAGAAATATCATCACCATCTTCCATTGTTCTATCACCAGAAGAAACAGCATTGAAACTTGAGTACATCAATTTCCCATCTGTATTAGCAAATGCATTCAAAGAAACAGAGATATACATCAAGAAGCTTTCAGCCAAGAATATTGAATTAGATTCTGTTGTTCTTTTAATAGTACAGAATTTGGAACTTTTTTTGGCAATTCTTGAAACACCTCCAGTAAATGCAAAGGGTTGAATGAATGGATAGATTAACCATTTTTCTTGTGACAAATTTACAATCGAAATACCCCCGACAATCGTCACAACAGTAGGTCAAATTGAGCGTTGTGGTATGATTCGTGTTCGTATTGTTTCACTATTTGCATGTTTGTTGTGCACGGATTGTTCCGTGGTGACTGATGTGTTTTTGAAAATGAGGATATCGAATCGTGTTTTGCAAATGCTTCTAAGGTATCCTTGGAATAGTGCACTTCATCAAGCGTGTGTTGTCTTCTTTAGGGCTTGTTTCCAGAGTAAAAAGTCGATGGTCTGGAGACGTGTTATTCAAGAAGATGGATTTGTGGAGTTGGTGACACAAGCAGTTTGGAATGCGGAGAATACACGGCATTCTGAGACACTTAATTATGTGGGGTATTCAGGTTCGATGATTCAGATGTGTCAAATTCTACAGACAATCGAAGAGGAGAATCAGGAGCTCCATGATGTTCTGTTAAAGCAGAGCTGTTGGAGTGCGTTTAAGGGAACATTGGAGGAAATGAAGAAAAGGCAGAATGCTTTTGTTCATGTTGTAGAATCGTGTGTTTGTTGTGAGAGGTACTGCATGTTATGAGTTGACTATGGCATGAAATAAGTTGTGTAGAAGTCAGTGTTGAATCCTTTTGTCCGTCATTCTTTCCAGAATCTAATTAAGGTAGGATCGACAAAGAAGTACTTAGATACTCTCCAGAACTATTACCCTCATCTCTATTCCCATCAATTAAGGAGTTTCACTATACTAACAAACACAACACAACTACATAATACAACAACCACATCCCTTCCTTTCAGAATTCGGACTCTGTGTCTTATTTCGTAGAGCCACCTTAATAGCACGGTCGAATACCTCCTTCAATCCATTTTGGGTTTTTGCACTACACTCCATGTAGGAATCAGCCTGAATACGTTGAGCCATCTTCTCACCCTAGTCTTTAAACTTTCTCCTCGCCTCTACCTCTTCAGGACTAATGGGCTCACAGTTCTTTCTTGTCAAATCCTTCATTGCTTCAGCATCATTACGAACATCTGCCTTCAGACCGACCAAAATACAAGGCACTGGAACCTTTGTATTCTGCCAATGGTGACTAATCTCAGGGTGCCACTTCTTTTCAATGTTTTCGAATGAGACACGACTGGAGTAAAGAGAGTAGGTATAATCCTTACTTATCAATAGAAAAGCAGAGAAGGAAGATATCAGTTCGAGGATAACTCAGTGGACGCAAACGATCGTAATCCTCCTGTCCTTAAAAATGACACCATTTTTGTACAAATACCTGCAGTATCCCACAAACCAAGACTAATAGGCTTCTTGTCAACCATAACTGAAGCCTGATAATTGTCAAACACTGTATTTCATAAGTACTAATCAAAACGTACCAGTAGGAACATAATCACTTGGGAATGTATCCGTAGCGTAAGAAATTAGCATACAAGTCTTACCAACTGCACCATCACTATATCTCAGGCATAAACAGAGTGAATACCCAACAGTAACACATTTTACTCCCTCCATTTAAAAATAATTATTGTGATAGCAGATCTGTGAACAAACTGGCAACGAACCTAGGAAGAAAGTATTTATTTGGTATGACCCAATTCTCTAGAAATTTGAAGTATTAATTGGGACCCTTATTAAGAAATCGATTTGGGTTTAGTAAATGAACATCATTCGGTTTATCTGAGTTTTGAGAGAATCAAGAGCATTAGATCTTTCATCCCTTCAGGTCTTGATTAAAAGATGCTAAGTGATAGTTTAGTGTCGATTCTTTTCTCTGTATCTAACAAGGTCTTTTCCCACTTGTACATTATCTTGACACTAGATTAGTCACTTTTTGCTAACAATCTATGAAACTAACTGAGGATTGTATTCCTCAGATCATAAATTCTGCTGTTAAGTCTGTTGTTTCGTGCTCATACTTCGTGCAAGTAGTAGTGGAGATGATGGAATCACTGATAGTGTATTTGCGTTAAAGAGAATATATCCAAAAAGAAGGATGATATTGTGGGGTCAGAATGAAGAGTTTGATGTAATGTTTAGCTTTTTCCTTTGGGACGGGAAGTCGTATGGTGATTCGTTTATTACATCGCGTAAAATTAATGCTAATATACTTGCCTGCATTAATGAGGGTTCCGTTCTCGAAATTCACACATACTCGGTTTTGAAGCAAAGTCCACCTCTTATTTTTCTCCGTAGCTTCGAGGTAGTTGAAACTGTAACATATATTATCAATACTCCTCTTTCTCTGGAAACGCTTCCTAAACCCATTACTTTAATCGGATTTGAAAGCTACCTTTCAACAGTTTCGCTTCTGTTGGATCCATCTGTTCCTTCACTACGTAAACGGGAATCCCCTTCATCGACAAGTGATTCGCTTTCCCTTAGTTACGAAGACAAACGAATGTAAGTGTTTATTGAAATGGATGACTATTAGTCGCACTCCTGTCTCTCCTCCCATTTCTACCGACATTCACGAAATGCACCCGATTGGTTGATCCTTTGGAGTTTCATAAAGTTTAGATTTCGCTCTTCGATATGTTTTCGGATATTCTAGTTATCGAGACGATCAGCGAGACATCGTCACGGCTGCTCTTGCTGGACGTGATGTGTTTGTACTGAAGTGCACAGGAGGAGGGAAAAGTCTTTGTTTTCAAATTCCCGCGGTTATTGATAAAGGCATAACAATCGTGTTCAGTCCACTCTTATCACTGCTGCAGGATCAAGTAGAGGCGTTGCTCCACCGTCCTTGTGGAGGAGTTCCTTGTGGGTTTCTATCTTCTGATTGTGTTTGTTGATGTGTGGTGAATGTGAAAGTAGAGTTCACGAATGCGTGCAAAAACGATGCGAATTCTTGAACGTGGAGGTAAAAGTAGCGATGGAGTAATGATGAAACTCCTTTACATTACTCCAGAGTATTTCGTAAATAGTGGTCGTTTGAATTCGCTCTTTCGTTCTTTGAATGAGCAGGTGGTTGCTTGTGGAACTAGTGATAGATAGGGGAATTTGGCTCGTTTTGTGATTGATGAAGCTCACTGCATTTCAACTTGGGGACATGATTTTCGTCCTGCTTATCGTCAGTTGTCGAAGTTACGAATTACATTTCCACAGTATGTGTGTTGATGGGATTTGATTGAAGAGTTCCTATAATAGCATTAACAGCAACCGCTACACCCGAAGTCTATAGTGATTGTGTCCAATTGCTTCACATGCGAAATCAAATCAAATTTCAAAGAGTGATAGAATTGTGTTCCAATTATGGATAGTCATTTAACCGTGGGAATCTTCGTTATGAGGTTCGTCCTCGAATTACTGAATCTGATATTATAAAAATTGCTAAGAAGGCAGAATTCCCTCCCAAGACGTATATGGACGAAATCTTGGCTTATTTGGACAGTCATCCAAATGATACGGGTATTATATATGTGTTATCTCGTGAAGAAGCAGAGAAGACGAATGAGTGCCTTCGAAGTCACGGAATTCAGTCAGCCTTCTATCATGCTGGTCTGACAGGATCCCAAAGGATTCGGATTCATCAGCAATGGTGTGAGAATGAAGTGAGAGTTATATGTGCCACTATTGCCTATGGAATGGGGATAGATAAAGAAAATGTACGATTTGTGATACATACCTGTTTGGCTAAATCCATTGAAGGCTACTACCAGGAATCGGGGAGAGTAAGTGATGAATTGATTATGTGATCTTTTAGGCAGGTCGAGATAACAAGCCAGCGGACTGTATTCTTTTCTATCGAAAACAGGATTTTGGACGTGTTAAATCTCTTATTCTTTTATCTCAACGCCAATTGCGTACCGCTCAGAAGATCATCGACCAACAGCTGAAACAGTTAACAGAGATGCGAGAATATTGTGAAGCCACGAAGTGCAGAAGAAACGTGTTGGTAGAACACTTTGGTGAGACATGCGCTAATAAACCATTGTGTGATGAAGAGGGATGCCAAGTATGTGATAATTGCTTAAAAGAACGGAATAAAAGGAAACTGTGTAATATTTGTTGAAATAAAAGATGAGTCTTGAATTAGTAGTTTGATAACTAGTAATTAATGATGTGAGGATATGAGTGTGTTGTTGAAAAGGAGAAGTGAAAGAAAGAAAATAAGAACGGTCATATCTGGTGGAAAGCGCCCTAACCCGTCTGATCTAGGAAGCTAAGTCACTACGAGTTGAGTTAGTACCAGTGTGGGGGACCCGC
>JANPWN010000439.1:0-15616 GCA_027406425.1 Blastocystis sp. subtype 8
CTTTGCCATGGGTACGATATATCACTCGTAATGGTGATTATCAACTGAGAATGAAATAGTGTTTCTATGTTTATGACAAACAGGTAACAGGAACAGAATTATTAATCCAACAACAATGATAGGTAAGATGACAAGTGCAAGGCATGTAGTGACTCCACAAGAATTACCCAGATTAATAGTATAACCAATACCCACTCTTTTGGGGACACAAACTGAATCATCCTAGATATGAAATAAGCCTGACTACGCTTACATCCACATTACAGTAGAAACAACCATAGCGCCAATAATTGTTTTCCGGTTCTGTTAGTACTTCCTTCCTATTGTTGAAACGAAGGTGAATGTATACACTTTACGCTTTGCAATACTACATATAAAGAAAACCGTGATACCAAGCAGCAGAACGACGAAAATAATCATTTGAGGCCACATAACAATCTTATAAGAGCAAGGAACAGGCTTTCCGGGAACAATATCACACTTCATATTGTACTCCCAGGTTGGTTCGAGAATGGAAAAGAAAAAGACAGCTAAAATTGCTCCATATGTTGAAAGCATGTTAGCTATCCTACAAAACATATGTGTGATTAGTGCTCACATTGACCTGAGTTGGTTGGAACGGTTTCCCTTCTTATAGTACTCAGTATCAATTCCATTGAAAGCAGATAAAGGAAGGCACATCATCAAACACCCAAGTAAATCCAGTAACACTGTCATTGATAGTGGAAACAAGAGAGAAAATGCGAAGAATGCATTCTAAACATGAAAAGGGAAGAAAACCCCTATTCTAGACTGCCATCCATTTGGGGTATTATTTATGTCGAAATGAGATGCACAGAACTCTGGAAGTTTTGACTTGTTAACAAATGAGTAAACAATGAGAGGGATACAACAAACCAGACTGATTATCAATCCTCTGATAAATAAGATGTATACATCCAGGATCCTACGGTAGTGACAACTGAAATGCACTTTTCATTATTCAACAATTAGATTGTATTTCTGAAACCTGATCTATTCATAATCAGCACCTTTTATGTCGTGAAACGTATTCCTTCTGTAAGCCAATCATTTGATGTATTCTCAAATACCAGTAATAACTCTATCAGATTCTGTTATTTCGCATTAGGAGTATCAGTTATTCATGTAGGAATAGTAATATAGGAGAGTATTTAGCAAAGCAACACAAATGAATTCATATGCAAGGAAACTGAAAGAGCAGTCAAGGAGGTAGTCAACAACAAATTTTAAGCATGTTCTAATGATAGTGTTAAATGTCCATAATTAATCAATACCCTCTTTCTGGAAGAATAACAGATTATAAAAGATTCAAGATTGTCTCTTCTAGAAGAGATAGGGCTTGTTCCATTACTCTGTTGATTCCCAAAACACTAATGTTATTAGGTAGAATAGTTATATCCATGATAGGTGAAAGAAATTAAACCATTTATGAATGAAGATCTTATTTGACAGGTGTGTGCTTCAAAATCAACAAATCAACAATAAAGGAATTATTTAGGCAGCGACTTCTCCTTCTTCTCTTTGGATGGTTTCACTGCCTTCTCTTTTGCGTGCTTCATTACCTTCTCTTTAGTTTGTTTCACTGCCTTCTCTTTTGCGTGCTTCACTACCTTCTTGTTCTTCCTCTTCTCCTGATTCTTTTCCTTCTTTGTCTCCACCTCCTCATTCTCATCCTCATCCCCATTCGTTGGAATGTCATTACTTAACTTCACAAACTTAGCTACATAGAATCCATCAGTATTATGCACATGGGGATAGTATCGACGAGTCAAAGAAAGGGTTGGATGGAAATGGTAATGACGATAGGTAGTGAATCCAGGAGTACCAAACGAGAGACCTGTATCAACCAATTTCACGTGGCGTTTACGCAGAGCATAGTTGACCACATCTTCATTTTCAAAGATCGAGATGGAACAAGTGGAATACACAAGAATAGCACCATGCTTTGAAGTGGCATCGACCGAATCGATGGCAGCGAGAATGAGTTGCTTCTGAAGAGCTGCATTCGCTTGGATATTCTTAATTGTACGGTTCATCTTTACGGAAGTATCACGAGAGATGACACCCAAACCAGAGCAGGGAGCATCAAGTAGAACACGATCAAACTTCCCCATAACTTTGGGGAAGTTCAACCCATTGTAATTTGTCACGATAGTATTTGTCACTCCCAAACGATGCAGATTTGCTACGGTAGCCACAAGACGCTCCTTCTTCAGATCATTTGCGATCAACACACCTGTGTTCTTCATCAGTTGAGCAATATGCGAAGTTTTTCCACCAGGTGCCGAACACATATCAAGAATTCGCTCACCTGGCTGAGGATTGAGGGCCATCACAGGTAACATGGAAGATGCACTCTGAAGAATGTAATGACCAGCGAGATACTCAGGAGTAGCACCAATTGGAACAGGGGTATCATAAATCTTGAGACCCAATTTGCTCCAGTCGGCAAGAGGATCCAAATTCACACCACGATTGATAAGTGCTTGAGCCAAATCTCGACGACGCGTCTTGAGAGTATTTGTTCGAATCACGAGAGGACGATCGCTCTCATTAGCTTCGAGCCACTCCAAACACTCCTTTGGATTGAATATATCAAAAAAGTAATCAATAAGTTCTGCATTATAGCTACGAGTCAACTGAAAATGGTATACCTTACCCGTAGAACTTGGCACAGTCCTTCTTCAAACGATCCATATAGTCCTCTCGACTGAGGGCTGGGTCTCGTTTCCTGCGGAAATCAGAAAGACAGGTTACAATATCCTGAATACGTTCCTTCAACTCGTTCAAGTCATAAACAGCATTTTCACCATCTTTATTAAATGAAACATGATCCTCCTTCTCCAGATCTTCTGCAATGTTTTCTTTTGCTTCTTTTTCAATTAATTTCT
This sequence comes from Blastocystis sp. subtype 8, assembly GCA_027406425.1. NCBI lineage: Eukaryota > Bigyra > Opalinata > Blastocystidae > Blastocystis > Blastocystis sp. subtype 8. Next base: position 2,913 of record JANPWN010000439.1, read on the forward strand.
GATTTTCTTCCTCTTCCTCTGCTTCTCTCTCGAAATCGTTCTATTCAATGACATCCTATCTCGTACCATGTACCTTTTCATCTTCACTATCTCCTTCTTCCATTTTTTCATCATCTCCAACATTCTTCTTTAACTTGATCCACTGATTGTCCTTATCACTAAACGCTTTGACATTTTCTTGAGATATCTCATCGTCCTCTTTCTCCTCAGTACTCATGTCAGATTCTGAACTATCGTCACTAACAATGGCAGTTACGGAATTCTCAGTTCCCAAGGACTTTTCCTCATTCTCGATTCCCTCATTGCTATTTAAGAGGTCCTCATCTTCTGAAAAGGTCATTCCTGGTGTTGAAGATGGTTCAATTCAGAGAAAATGGAATTTTGGACTTGGAAGGGCGTTTCAATCACTCTATTATTGCCATAGTTAGTATCTATATCAACTTCGTTGACGCAAGTGAGTAAGAATAACATAGCAAGAGATAAAGAGTAGACTCTTAGATCGCGTAGCCAACTTTGATTTTGAATCTTATTAACGTAATTGTATTTCCATACTCGCTAAAAGTACATGGAAGAAATCAATATTGAGAATTACACATTGACAGGTGTTATCAAGTTCATCGCCGATAAATTCCATGAGTCTGTTAATTTCAAACTTCATCTTATCTGTAGATTTGATCTAGAACGAATTAAATGGGCTCAAGAACGAGAAGAACTTACTCGGCGAATCTCAAATCTAGAAACTGAAAAAGCTGTTAGATCTTTATATCGAGATATTATTATGTAGTACTTGGAGCAACAACTAGTAGAAACTGTGAATCCTGCTAATCCTCACTACGATGTAGGATCTTATCTTATATCTGATTCACTAGGAGAATACATCAAGTTCGCGTTATTCCTATGATGGTCGTGCAGGAGAGGGCTCTCTTCCCAAGCATCGGAGGTACTTGTCTAATTGATTCGTTTATTATTAGTATAAATCGTTTAACAGCGACACGTAAAGTCCTTCAACGTTATCTTAGTCGCTATGAGAATGAGGGTACTTCAACTCCACATTTTTCATCCGAGTTTGGAGTACATGTTGATTTGTTATATAGTCGTCATCCTACAAGTGTCGACAATTCCAATGCTGCCGCTTTCACAATGCCTCTAATTCGTAATACAAGTGATCATTTAGTGTTAAATGATCCAGTTATTCATCTGTCACTTCGATCAGCTCCTTCTCCCTTAGCGAACGACCCTCATAAGGTGAAGCACATGGGATCGCCTTTTGGTCAGTCTCCTAAGATATCGCATTTGAGAGAGGAATGTGAGAGTGGTTTGGAGGATATGGAAGATGTGGATGTGAATGTGATTCGGGAGATCCAGCGTCAACAGTTAATGAAGAAAGAAGAACAGTCCGAGCAAACAGCTTCTAATCGACCTCTTCCTGCTCAGATGGTCTCTCTAGACCCTTCTGTATCTCCATTGACTTCTGAATCCAACCCGTTTGCTGTAGAAGGTGTGGTAGCTGAGAATCCAGTTGTCTCAACTCCTCCTGATTTACTGGTGTCTTCAGAGGTAACTCCTCCGACGCCTCTAGAGACACCACCTGCAGATTTACAATCTGGTAACTCTCCATTTGGTGAGACCAAGCCTGTCGATTATTTGCTTGACGAAACTAATCCAACTAATGTACAGTCTCCTGAGACACAACTCACCGAAACAACTACCAATACTCACCCCAATGATTCGCCGTCTGTTAGTACACAACTCACTGGAACCCAGCCTGCAGATTCACTCCAAGATGTACAACCCATCCAGATTAGAGGAGTGAGTGCAAGACGAAGACGCAAGCCACATGTTCCAGCAATTGCTCGAAGTGAGAACTCCATTTCCAACTCATTCTCTTCCCTTCCACCGCTCCCTTGCTTTACTGCTCCTAGTATCTCTACAGTTCCTACCAGATCCAGTCACGGTCTAACAGCACCTGGTGTGGTCCTTTCAAAGCCATTCCCTCTTGACACGCAGATCGATAAGACTAATCAAATCCCTCGCTATAGCATCGAGCGTATCAATTCATTGTGATTCTAGGATGGTAATATGACTTGTAGTCATTTGGCTCCTCTTCGTGCCTTACAGTTCAGTGAGGGATCCTCAGGAGCTCTTCTGAGCGTGGATCAGAATCATGTGATCTGTGTATGGGAGACTCCCCGCTCTGAGTAAGATCTAGAGGATGAATTCATATCAGATTGTGTATAAACACCCAACCTTCTCAGGTGATCTATGGAACACAGCAATCATGTCCAGTCCTTACAGCCACTTGGGTGTCTCCGATTCATGCAGTTGCCACAGGTAGTAGTGATGGAAGTATTGCTCTGTATCGTGTTGATGATTGTTGTCCTTCATCACGCTTTGTGGATGGTGGTGTTAAAGACGTAAAGGAGAATACAGAAGAGAGTCGACGATGGAATGGCATGTTCGATATGTTCCCTAGTAATCCGTAAGAATGAAAGGAATATGAAACATAGAATGAGTCTAATAACGGATCATAGCGAAGCTGTATGGGCCTTATTCAATAATGAGTTGGCTTCAGATCGCAGCAGGTATCTCCTGTTCTCAGCAAGTGCTTCAGGTAGTGTGATGGGATATGATGTGGAACATGGTAAGAATGAGAAAAGGAACTTAGGAATAGATGCAACCACTCATTATCCTATGAAGAATGACCGGGATGTCGTTGTTAGTCTAGCAAGTAATACGGAACATAGCAAGCATCTCTTCTGTGGTCATCTATCAGGACAAATGAGTATGGTGGATGTGGAAACTCAACAAGTGGTTCATAGTTTCACTCCATTGAATAGTAACTGGGAGAAGGATAGTGTAAGAGAGAAGAAGGAGACAGTAAGGATTAGGTATACTCTGTAAACGTTCATCCTATGCTTCCTCTGGTTGTAGTAGGAACCAAGTATGGCAAGATACATCTCTATGACATACGTGACCCCACTGTGAGTGTAAGCTACAGTGCACACTCAGATTCAGTGTCACGAGTGGGATTCCATCCATGGTTCAATACAGTAGTTTCAAGTGGCTATGATGGAACATTACGCTTGTGGTGTGCTCGTGATCGTACACTAATGCATCAGTATAATGTATCTATGTGGAAGAGAGCTGAGAGATAGAATATTTGTCCTTCAGTATTTGATGAATCTGGATTACTCTTCTCTATCAGCGGACAAAATGGGTGTGTGACTGTGGGAGGTGCATCAGGTTCTATTTATTGCTTAGTTTGCTCTATTTGTTATGGTTAAACACAAATAAATAAATCCACTACATCGCGATTCGAATCCGGATTGCCTCAATCGCCTGGCCACTCCCCTCACTTCCAGCATCTTCGCCATCTTTCATCCACGGCTGCCATCCCAATCCTTTCACACAAACACAATAGAATACATGATACCCTTCTACATTCAGAAGACGGATACGAATACTTTCCATTCGAAGACCTTGCCGTTCTGTTCCACATACTACATCATTCGATACTTCATCCAACCATCCTTTGTTTTCCACATTTGCTTGCATAACTAGTTTACCTGGACCTCCATAATGAATATATAAAGCTTCTAAACGTAGACCTTTGCCTTCCATTCCCACAACTTGATTATCACCAACAAAACTCGTCCACCCGATATTCTGGACATATCCACGATATAAGAGATGTGGTTCATCCATTGCCACTTGAAATTCAAACCCAATCATAAACAAGCCGCCATCTGTATCTCCCGCAATATCAAAATCACGTCTCCAGTCTGACCAGGATCCGTTACTCATACACACTCGATAAAACACATGATACCCGGGAGCATCTACTAATCGAATCCGAATAGCATTAATCTCTTTGATGTGTTCCAAGTCTCCACATGTTTCTTCATTAATAACTGGAGACATCCAACCACTTCCCTCCAGGAAACACTGTGTTATCAAACTACCCACTCCCATAGAGACGATTTGGAAGCAAGTGAGACCATTTTGTGTGTCCATTGTTCCTGCCATCTCACCCATTCGAACCCATTCGCTCCACCCCCCTATAATCCCGTAAGAACGATAGCGAATATCTTGGATTGATGTCATAGGAAGGATCCAGGGTGATCTAGAAGAGTGGGATTTTGCGCCAATTCGGCAGCGTTTGCTCTGATGAAACGTCTTTTGTTGTGATGATCCTCATTTCGAAATCTAAACATGGCTAGAAAGGTGTACACACCCAATCCAGTCTTAGATGTGACGCTCCCTATTGCCTTCAGCCTATTGGCCCTCTATGTTTGGTATACACCCATCCTTATATAATAATAATACTGTAGCTACTACCTGTATGTTGAGGGTAAGCTGTTTTGGACCCTTGTCCTATCAACGGTTATTGTGTCGATTATAGTTCCCTTGATTGAGTCTTTATTACGATATGGTGGTCGATGGTTATCAAGCCATTTTCTTAATGATAAAAAGCATGGTAAGGTGCTTTCTACACCCCTTCTAAGTTAAGGTGATCCTCTCTCGAAGGTATACGCTCTTAAGAAGTTCGTAGACCAGGTAAGTGAACTCCCCTTGGTTTAAAAATAGGGCTGGCAGCTTGTGTATCATACTACGTTCAGTCTCTGGGAGTATCAATTGCTGAAGAAGTACAATTGGTTCCAGAATGAACCAGACTGGTATCCATTAAGTGAACATAAAGAAATTCCATTTGATATTCGTGTACTGTTCACTGTACAGATCGTACGGGTAATTGTTGCACTTGATAATAGGCTCTTTGGTTCTTCCAAGCTTATCGCCATGTGTTTGTGAATCAGCGAAAGAAGGACTACTATCCTTTATTCCTTCATCATATTGTTACTCTAAGCCTTTGCTGTATTTTCACTAACTCTCTCTATATTACATCTAGTCTATGCTCAAATTAGCTATTATCATTTGGGTTTGCTAATTCTCTTCGTAAGTGATTGAATGTTGATTGAGTGCTAGCTGCATGATAATAGTGATATCTTTATTGATACCTTAAAGATGCTGAATCTGTGTAAGATTGATGGAGCTAGCGACTTCTTCATCTTAGAGAGTGAGTATGTTATCACACTGATCGTCTGGTTTGTACAAAGACTATACTATTTACCCACTGTTCGCGCTGTGAGAGTGTATGAAGTGTAGTTGTTTACTCGAGCCTTTATAGGAATGAGACACTACTACAAGGAACTTACTCTGCTAGAGGCCATTCGTAAAGAATGGTTATTCTCCCTAGAAGTGGTGTGTTGTTGTGTTCTCTATTGTTTGCATATCTATTGGTTTGTATTACTTCTCCGAATTGGTTTCCGAGCATTTGTCAAGTAATGAGTCATTGAAGGGGTTTATAGATAGAGATCCAGGTTCAATTCGTGAGGTTTCCAAGAAGGGATATGAAGGTGACTCAGATGACGAGTCCTCTGATTCATCACCAATAGTTGAAAAGACAAAGCAAGAATAAGTCCCTGTTTGTTCCAGATAATAATCTATCATCCGTTGTTCCTATGTCTAGTTTACAATTAGGAGAAAAACAAGTAACATTGGAAGATTTGGAAGCTATTCTCTTTGCCAAAACTCCCATTTCTGTTGATGCGGTGACCGAAGGGAGGGTACCCTTTAGTATATCTATAACTTAGACTCTAGATTCAGAAAATGGGAAAAGGAAAACATTCTAAGGTTGAATGTGTGAAGTAGTAGATTCTCAAGTTTCATAATGATAGGGTTGAATCTGTGGATATAAAGCCTATCCGAGGAGTATCCAAAACATGTGTATTGTTCACTCTCCTTTCTATCCTTAAAGTAGAATTAGGATTATGATTTCATCTCTAGGGAGAGGGAATCAGTTCTACCCTCCTTAGGACACTTATTAATGAAGTTAATAGTCAGGAGGAGAGATCCCTCAATGTATTCAATCTTGCTGATTCAATTCAGTCTCTTGAAACATCACCTCTTGGAGATCATGAAAGGATGCTTCTTTCCATGGTAGTCTGCTTTGTTGTAGTATCACTCTAGTTGGCCCCTCGTACTACTGCTATGTGCTATTTGGCTTTTATTGAAGGAGAGAAAGTCAACACCCTTCTTCTCAGTACTGTTGCATTTCTTATTGCGATTCTCAATGGTAAGATCGATTCACTTGCTGAAAATGTGTACGAGGTGATCTTCAATCTGTGACGTTATTTTTAGCTAGACCATCCTCATCGTTGTGCTGCTTATATTGCTCAGATGTTGCGTCTGATGTTATTCGGTGCTTCCAATCTGAAGGAAGACCGTGATAATTTAATTCAGCCACTTCCTGAACTGTTGGGACCTCTCTACGACTATCTTAAGCAGACAAAGCTGGCTCTACAGGCGGAACTGAATGCTCCTCCTACAGCAACTGGGTCTGTGATTCTGCTCTCTCACCTCGAGAACATGGCTAATCAGTATCACCACATTCTACCTCGTAGTTCTCCTGTAGGGATATCATTGTAGATTTGGAAGCAATGGTACGTGCTACAGAGGAGGCACAACTGATTCAACGTGTGAAAGAGGTGAGGGATACTCTTTGCACGATGGAGAAGAAACTGGAGGCCTCCGAACCTTCTCTTGCGGTTCCTCTGAAGGTGTTGGAGCAGCAACACGCACTGCAGACCGTTATGGCTGCTACACTACAGTACTGCGTGAGCAAGCTGCAGGAGATGGTCACTCAAGCAGCTGCGATGGCAGAGGAGAAGACAGTGAATCCAGAGATTGAGGCCCGTCTAGCTGCAGAGCGAGCCAAAGAGGAGGCTGAAATGGATCCTGCGACTCTAGCTCGTATTCGTGAGAAGCGTGCTGCAAAGGAAGCAAAAAAGAACAAGAAGGCTGGAAAGAAGGAGAAGAAGCTTAATGTGGGAAATGGTGTGCAGGCTATTCAACAGGAGATTTTGCGTCTATGTCCTTCTCTGTGAGTGTGAGTGTATCTTCTCATTGTTAGATCTCAGGAGGAGTTAGAAGTGGCTATGGATCTATTTGATGGCAAGTTACCTGAGGCGGTATTCCAACAGTATGAAGCCTTAAAGTCTGGAGGTATTCATCGCAAACCGAAGATTCCCAAGGGTACTCGTGACTTCCTTCCTGAGCAGATGGAGATCCGATCTCGTGTGATGGACACGATTCGAGGTGTGTTCCGTCGTCATGGTGCTGTGGAGATTGATACTCCCGTGTTCGAAGAGAAAGAGACGTTAATGGGGAAATATGGTGAAGACAGTAAACTCATCTACGATTTGGCAGATCAGGGCGGAGAGATCCTCTCCTTGCGTTATGACTTGACGGTCCCTTTTGCTCGCTTCCTGGCTGTGCATCAGGTTGGTAATATCAAACGATTCCATATCGCTAAAGTGTATCGACGTGATAATCCGGTGGTGACGAAAGGACGTTATCGCGAGTTCTATCAGTGCGACTTCGATGTAGCTGGCAACTACGGTAGCATGATCAGCGATGCTGATGTGTTGGCAGTGGGTGTGGAGATCTATCGTGCTTTGGAGATCGGTGAATTCAGTATTAAAGTGAATCACCGTGAGTTGCTGGACAGTATGATGGAAATCTGTGGAGTGCCTTCAAACAAGGTTCGAGCTATCGGTTCAGCAATTGACAAACTTGACAAGGAGACATGGGAAACAGTACGTCATGAGATGGTAGAGAAGAAGGGTCTGGCACCTGAAGCGGCTGATCGTATCCATGATTTTGTGATGATTAAAGGCGATGCATGGTCTGTATACAAACAGTTGATGGCAATTGAGTCAATTCAGCAGAATGAGCGAGCGAAATGCGCTCTGGAGGATATGCGTCGTCTGTTCGAGTACATTGAGGCAATGGGATATCTCAACTATCTCTCCTTCGATCTGTCACTGGCCCGTGGACTTGACTACTATACAGGTCTGATCTATGAGGTTGTTCTTGTCAACAATCCATATGGAGTAGGTAGTATTGGTGCGGGTGGTCGATATGATCACTTGGTAGGTATGTTTAATGCAGGAGGCAAGGATATTCCTTGCGTGGGTATCAGTATCGGCGTAGAGCGTGTATTCACGATTCTGGAGAAGAAGGCTCAAGATGCAGGAGAACTGCGTTGCAGGCCATGTTCGGTTCTGGTGACATCTATTGGAAAGGATATGACAGCTATGCGTATGAAGGTCGCTGCGACATTGTGGCGTGCAGGAATCTCGGCAGAGTTCGGATATCAGGAGAATCCAAAACTCCAGAAGCAGTTGGCATACGCATTGGAAACAGGGATCAACTGGGTTGTAGTAATGGGAGAGGAGGAAATGAAGGAAGGAAAGGTCAATCTAAAGAATCTGAAGACTCACGAGGAGATAACAATTCCTATCGACTCAATTATCGATGAACTCCATAACCAAGGATTATAAGGTATTTATGATTGTGTTTCTTGTCTCATAAATCGTTCCGTTAGAGACTTTCCAATTTGGATTTTCTTCATTAGATTTCTTTTATTGGACTATTTCGATTTGAAGGTCATTAGAAGCAATGGAAGTGGATGTTGATAGAATCATATCGATGCTTCTAGATGCGAAAAAAGAAAAGCCAGGAACGCAAGTAAATCTTCCCGAGGAGTGGATCCGTGCTCTATGTTTAAAAGCACAGGAGATCTTCCGAAGTCAGCCAATGCTCCTGCGATTGAATGCACCTATTCAGATTTGTGGTATTTGATGAAAAGAGTGACTATTGTGTAGGCGATATTCATGGTCAGTATTATGATCTTCTTCGGCTATTTGAATATGGTGGTTATCCTCCTAAATCCAATTATTTGTTTTTGGGGTAGACTGTAGTCTGTTCTGTAAACTGTAGTGACTATGTGGATCGAGGAAAGCAAAGTATTGAATGCATTTGTCTTCTTTTTGCATATAAAGTGAAGTATCCTCAAAACTTTTTCCTCCTTCGAGGCAATCATGAAACTGATAACATCAACAAAATTTATGGGTTTTATGATGAATGTAAACGCCGATATAGTATCCGTCTCTGGAAAGCATTTTCGGAGTGTTTTAAATACCTTCCTGTATCGGCTTTAGTTGATGATAGAATAATCTGCATGCATGGTGGTTTATCTCCTCAACTGACATCACTTTCTAAGTTGGAAGAGATCCAGAGACCTTGTGTTGTTCCAGATAATGGTCTTCTATGCGACATTCTGTGGTCAGATCCTGAATATGAGTTGTCTTCTGGATGGGGACTGAATGATCGGGGAGTGAGCTTTATCTTTGCTGAGGATGTTGTTCACGCCTTCTTGGAGGATCAAGATCTTGATTTGGTGTGTCGTGCTCATCAAGTGGTCGAAGATGGATATGAGTTCTTTGCTGATCGCCATCTAGTTACGATCTTCTCAGCTCCCAATTATTGTGGAGAATTTGATAATGCAGGTGCAATGATGAGTGTAGATGAGACCTTGATGTGTTCTTTTCAAGTAAATAGTGTCAGAGAATGATAAAGTAGATTCTGAAGCCTGTTACATCAAATCAGAAGTTCCACAGTAATGGAGATCAGACATCGGACCCCCTAGCTGCCACTGCAGCAGTACGTAAACATTATGATAAAGAAAAGTATTCGCAGTAGCTGCTTATTATTGTTAACAAACACTATAATGACGCAACTGATACAACAAAACATAAGCATCTCGATTGTCCTCAACTTGGTTCTTTGTTAAAGGAATCCGTCTTGTATCATCATAGCATACCCAATCGAATTCCATTGGATCCTCTGGATGCATACTTGAGTTCACTAGAGCAACGTAATGACCCCCTGAAGTGGTCCCCATGTGATTTACAACAGCAATCAAATCATAGCTATCAATAACTCTCTCTATACATCCTTACATCACGCAACCTTTTGGTCGACCAAAGTATTCTGAACAATCGAGCCCCTAGAAATCATGTGGAGGATTCACTCTCACAATTATAGGATACTCTACGTCTTCATATAGTTTCACGGCACTGTAGGTGTCGAAAGCAAATCGCATAAGGTGTAGAATGAGGATCTGGGGAGGGTGTTCCATCTGAATGTCACGAAGCACTTCAACTACACGACCACACTTCTCACAGGTATATTCCGCACTGAAGTCCATTACTTCACGATGGAAGTAGGATTGTAAACATTCTTCCAGAGTTAAGATACCACTAGACAAATCCGAGGTGATTTGAAGTTTAGGATCGATAAATACAGTAGGACTGTGGTTATCACTGCGTTTACTCATAGAGGATAAAGAATCGATCAAGAAAGAAGGAAGCGTTGAACAAGAAGATAAGACTGATTGGGGAAGTGGTGACTGGAAGACAACCACATTAGGACTGATTGTTAAAACAAGTAGAATGAAGGAATCTTGGATCACCTCTGACATGAGACAACAAGTGGAGAATTACCATCTAAAAGAAGCGAAGTGTTCTGAAGTGTTAAATCTATAGAATGAGATTGATTGTTTTCGGTCTTTAGTTGGATTCCAACAACGCCATTATCTTCAAATCATTTCCTCATCATTGACTTACAGAGTGAGTGGAGCTGCTGAATGAATCGACCGACAGTGAGAGACGTTGTATCAACTATCATCATTCGTGGTAATCGCTTTAGTCTGCCTTCTTGTTGTAGTTGGACAATAAACCAGCGTGGTGTAGTGAAACTCATTTCTACATCTCAAACAAATACCTTGGCTACCTTTATCACTGACAATGTCATTGGATTCAATCACTTCTTTCTGGTTCTGTAGCCACTCCATGGATAACCGATTACATGCAGTAGGAGGCAGAACACGACAGATGAGGTTCTTACCTTCAAACAACATACCGTTCACCCAATCTTGTGTCAATGATGAGTCCTTAGTAGATGTCTGAATACTATAGAAGGAAGAAGGGAGATGTAAGACATCCACAAGACTGATGAGTTCCTGTAGTTCTCGAATAACAATGTTCTTTCTCACCTGGAGGGAGAACTGCTGTGGAGATGGGGCAAGGAGCAGAGAGGACGTAAGGAGAAGTGGCGGATAGAGGATCACAGATATAATCATCAAATTATGGATCGGGAGAGGAAGAGACAAGGAAGTAACTGCTTGATAACTTGAGCAAGTGTTTCCACAACTGCCGCATGTTGATGTACTGCGTAGAAGGAATGAGAAAACAGATGTGAGAGGAGAGAGCTCCTTATTACATAGAGCTGTCCATGGATGAGATGTTTCATTTAGGGCCTCTTGAATGGACGTATCAGAAGGTGGAGGATTCTTGATGACATTCATTTCATCAATCATAGCTATAATTAAATACTCGAAATAACAGTACTAGACACCAACTGGACAATAGTTTCATGAGCATCTTCCTGACCCCAGAAGGACATCTCCGGATTATGGTGTAAGAGAGCAGAGCGCACATTCCCCTAATAGTTAATTCACTCCTTAAGCTCTCACAACATGAACAGGTGACCTTCGGAAACGTAACTCTCGAAAGACTCGGCTTAGAGCGGTGGTGATACATCCAGGTCCTTCTTTCTATACATCATTTCCCATTCTTAGAATCACCTCGGGTAATAAGTAACGTTTATACATATCACTGATCAGCAAACGACGTAAAGGTGTGACTGAGTAGAGACACTGCAGTGATGCAGCGAGAAAACATGTGTTACCTGAGTTGATAATACCTTCCCGTATTAGCTCGGTACGTACATAGGATGGTAATATATCTGGATTCTCTAGGATTGCTCTAGATTCATCTTGCACATCCTCTAAACTTTCTTCGCATACTCGAGAGTGATAGGGATAGTGAATATCTCGACATGCTGTACTACAGTAGTAGCACCTTTTACAACGTTTGCATCGTAACAGTGAATCTTCAGAACACACGACACAAGGAATCACATGAGAAACAGGAATCATATGAGCATCACTAACTTGACATGGAAGTTCAAGAGGATGTTCAGAACAGTTTTTTGATCCAATCTTTATGGTCACTGCTTCCGTAGGTGTATCATCTACTTGAATCTCGCTGTCAGAAAGAGATGCATTTGTTGGGAGCCTTGGACGTGGTAAATCCAGTGAAGATTCATTTACAACGCACTCCATGTCAGAACCGTATATATGTTGAAAATGTTTCCAAACAGACGAATTTACTAGATAATAGTCAATTCCATACATCAATCCAGGAAGAAGAATCAATAAGAGTGGATGCTGTTCATCTCCCCGTGAATACTAAAAATGATTATTTTGAGTAACAGTTCATACTACCAGCATTGAATTCTGAATGCTATGTGGAGGTTCCTCATTCTCCTGAAAATAAGTGAAATTAATAACATTCTACAAAGATATATCGTACCCACTGTCGGATCCATTCTCCAGAAATGAGATTATATTGGTTTTCATGACGATTCCATAAGGGAAGGACTTTCTCCAATTCTGCATATTGTTGACACCGTGAATCTTCAAATATATTACTATTTCTATTCTTTTCTGCTTCAACAAAGGCATCAAGATCGAAGAAAGGAGAGAGTCCTGACTCGAATCCTTCTAAATACTTTTCCAGATCCACCTTACAAGAGTAAGTCAATAATGGCATCTTCAATTGGAATGATTGTTATATCCAACAAACAAGGAGCAGCGAAACAAAACACTTTAGACTAAGAATGAACTGCTTACCAACTCAAGAAGTCTTCCTCAGGAGCAGCAGCAGGTTCTTCTTCCT
>JANPWN010000440.1:0-30001 GCA_027406425.1 Blastocystis sp. subtype 8
TTGACACCTCATCAGTGCTCTGATAGACCTTCCAATCAGTATATTCAATCTGGAAAGGGAAGAAGGTAGAGAACACAGTCGACACATAAATGGGTTTATAATCTTGCCTGTTCATCTCCATGATATCCAATTCCATCTCTCCCAAATCAACAGTGAGAGTGTATCCTGTGCCTGTAGCCCATCCATCTCCCCAAGAGTCAGCTCCCTCAAAAGTATATAATCCATCATGCAAACAGAAATCAATGTAATAATAAGTGGACTTTACAGGGAATGGATCTACGGATCTCAACACAGTTCCATCAGTCCCTCTTCCTTCATACAACTTCCATGAATTCTCATTCATATTTGCATCAGCATAGAAGCGAACAGTCATCAAACCCTTGTCTCCAGTACATAAAGTAACTGTGATAGAAATAGTAGCAGTTACATTTTTCCCACTCACATTGGTGGCAGTGATAGAATAGGTGGAGGTGGGACTCTCACTAGTAGGAGTACCTGAGATCCAACCAGTGAATGGATCCACTACAATACCCTCAGGGAATGCAGGAGATACTCTAAAGTCGAAATAGCCATCATTGTTCTCAGGAATCACTTCAGCCATTTCAACATTCTTATAAACAGTGACTGAAGAGTCATAAGTGAAGTTTGGAGTGTCAACCAAGGTATTGTCAGCAAACAGATCCAGAGACTGAATATACCATGGACAAGCATTAGGATTCCCAGAACTAAAGTCCTCAAACTTGAATTGATTATAAGGAGTGTTGTTAGTGAAATAGATCTTTTTCTTCTGACCAACAGTGGAATAAGTGAGTCCTGTCACCTCCTTCAGAAGTGTCCATTCATCATCTGAGTTACGAGCATAGAGTTTGAATTGATTGGCCGTCTGCTTGCTGTAGGTTGTTGAGAACTGATTTTGAATTTGAACAGAGCTAACCCATTCTCGACGATCATTATTCAGAGTCACAGTAAGAGAATTACTAGCACATGTGTACATGGAGAGATAACTGTTGTAATACATATCAAATGCATTGGAACCAGAAGAAGACATACCAATCTTCGAAGCAGTGAATTCCCAGATGTGAGATTCGGACTGAACAGAAGTCATCAGTCGAACTATTGTATCAAAATAGGATTCAGTGAAGGTATCAGCAATGGCTACTATTGCGATAGCGATTGTGTTGGTGCCCTGTTGAAGGAATGTGGCTGGAGTGATCACTTCAGTAGTTGCAATCTGCTTTCCTGGAAGAGTGACAACATGATACTTCAAATCAGTATATGAATTGTCTACAGTGGAAGTGGTAGACAAATCTCCTGTTACACCATTTCTCCATGCTTCATTTCCATTCAAATATACTATCACTCCATATTTGTATCGAATCGATAGAATCAATCCTGATACTTCTGAGATGTTCGAAATGCTATAGGTCTTCTTATACAACTGAATTCGATTCGATGAAGCAGGGAATAATCCTCTTGATCCCTGAGACCATCCAGAAGTATCATCATTGAACCAGTTGTTAGGCACTTCACCCATCTTATAATACCATTGTTCAGAATGACTGATAGCAGGACGACGAAGAAAATGAGTATGCTCATTATTCTGATTAGCATCATATCGACCCTTCAAAACCATCTCTTCTTCACTATCAGGCAACACTAAATACAAATAGAAGTATGAAGTAGATGACCAGTAATTGGAGGTTGAATAGAAGGCCACATCAAATCGATCAACAGAGATACACAGATAGGTACTCCAATCCTGACTAGAAGGATGAGAATGACCTGATTGAACCTCAAAGAGAATGTCATCATTCGAAGTATCACGGATTCTGAAATACTCATTTTGAGGACTATATTTGTATGTTCGGACAATCTTATAATAGGTTCCAGCACATTCAGTGAATTCAATACTCAAGGTAGCTTGAAGGGAACCACTTCCCATTTGTGCTACAATAAGATAAGAAGTCGATGGAGATGCCGTAACAGCTACTCCAGAGATGATACAAGTATTGGGATCAATGCTCACTCCGGTTGGAAGAGAAGGTGAAATTGAACAATTCGAGTATCCAAATGAATGAGGAACAATATTCACCTCATCATAGTGTTTCATGAAGGAATACTGCGTCTCAGGATAGTCGATTGTGGTAGGAGTAGGAATATTACAGATCAAGAATTGAATCTCGTAAAACTTAACATACGATCCCTGAGAAGATTGAGTACTGAGCTTCACAAAGGGGTACTTTGGAGGAGTCTCCATGAGATTCCATTGTTTCCACTGATATGCTGAATAAGCAGCTCCAGATACTGAAGCCATGGTCTGCCAAGTTGATGAAGTTGACATAGCTCCCTCTAGCGTGAAAACACTAGGTGCCAGCGTAGGACTCACATAGGGCCATATTCTGAAGGAGTTGATTATTGGTTTAACAGATCCCTGAAATTCAAAAGTGAGAGAACCAGGAGGAGGATTAACACTAGAACCCGTGTTTCTTGTCCATGAAACTGCACTAAGAACAGTGGTATATCCAGTAGAATCATAGACTGAAACATCATAATGAACAAAACAATTGTTTTCTGAACTTATTCCTGCCATAAGAGATAAGAATCCATTAAATTGAATCGTTTCCTCATGATTTGATTCTGTAAAATGGACTTCAACAGCTAATACACTCGATACACTTACCACATTTCCTGGGCGAATAACTCCATGATAGTCACAGCTCGTGTAACCTCCTGTAGCCAGAGTGGAGCTCACAGGTTCTCCTTCTCCCATGTTATCTCGATACACTTCAACTCCATTCACATAAGCCACAATTCCATATTGATATTTCAGTTGGATCTCAACAGCAGCCATGTTATCGATTCCTGTGAATACTTTACGGAAGTACTGAGGTCCAGTAGCAGACTGAGTAGTAGTTCCTGTAGTGACATCAATCCAATCAACATCAGAATGACTCACTTCCTTCCAGTTTTCTGGAGCATTGTTACTATACTTCCATGTATCACCTTTGTTAATAGGAGAATAGAGAGAAAACTGTTCAGTTTGAGTTGAATCTTCAGTCATCATTGCCTTATACATGATGTTTCCATTGATTCCTTCGAATATGATCCAAGCTCCATCAGTCCAGGAATCACCTGTAGAATCCTTCATCTGAAGTGTATATTGGCTATTGACCGTACTTGGTAAACAGACTTCAAGGACTCTTTCCTGATTATCTACCAAAGAAGGTGAATTGTAGGCTAAAGTCTCTCCAGCATAAACTCTGAAGGACTCCTCACTTGCCCAACTACCTGTCTTCTTTATAATTTGAGTATAAACTTCATTCGAAGCACAGTCAAGAGCTGTTGTCAATATTGCTATAAATGACGTAATAACTGTTCACACAACCTGTAACCAACAAGAACACAAATCGGACCATACCAAAGAATAGTGAGTCAAAAAGTAACTCCTTCTACTTGCAACCAGTGGAACTAGAATTCTAATAGAACGTTTGACCAGTAATAATATAATATTCATTGTGTTCAATAACTATAGAGAGTGATAGGACAGTCTGAATTGTATGGTAGTCAAGTGAATAGTAATATCGAAATCGAGTTTAAATAGACTATCCTTGATATGTGAACACAAAGAGACCAGAGTGATTATTAGTGGACGCACGAAAATAGGCCAATAAAAAGAAAGACGTAAGCTCATTGGGTGAAGTAGTAACACTTTTGTTGGTGCTTTTCTCCTTCAGAATCGATATTGAGTTTTATATGCCCCAAACAACTTACTAAAACAATAGAGTACTTGATAGTAGGAAAAGGAAAACGACATCTGGATAGTAGTGTAACGAACTGTTTAAGTTAATTATGAAGTTATGATCACTACTTATGTTGATTCTGCAGAATCATAAAGATGAGATTCCCCTTTACCAAACTCTCATTTAAAACTATCTATTTAAAGGAGAAATGAATAAAACTAACATCTAAACCTATTAACTTTCTATATTTGAGTACATGCTGCATCATTTAGGAAAAGGAAGTTATTTGAACCAATATCTATCATACTTTCTCCCTCATTAACAGAAATTGGGCAAATCAAAAGTCTTTTTACCTTCTTTTTAGGCATCACGGTTATTTCACTACATTTCTCGAATTAATCATTACGTAAAGGGGAAAAAGATTGGTAATCCAGAATCATATTAATACAATGTATTATTGCAGATAACAATCTCAGAACACTCTTAGTTCGGCCATCAGTAATATATATCATCTAATGTCTCAAAAATGCATTTTACGCTATGATACATCTTAGAGAATCATAACTTACATCTGTCAAGAAGAAATCACTACAAACTTACTAATTTCTCTTGTGAATAATTGCTAATGATAGTGTAAATGCAATCTGCTTCACAAAAGCTTATGTCCTGTTAAGTTTTCTGATTTCATTCTCGATCTGAAGTTCTCTTCAATAGATTCTGTAAACTAGTTCTATCTACAGAAGATTAGATAAATACACTCTTTAAATAGTATGGATGTGTTTCAAAAGGAATGAAGTTATTAGTTTGTGGAAGGTTCATAACAATTATAAAGAATATCCACATATCATGATATAGTGATAATAGTTCAACTCAACTTTACTATAACAGTAAGTGCAATAAACAATGAATCCAGACCAAAAAACTTAGAGAAAGAGTAAACCTAAAGCATAAGAGGTCAAGCATGAGTAGATTATCGAATTCTTCAGTAATCACCAAGAGTACAGTGATCACGATGGTTAAGTAACGTCTGCGTGCAATTCTAGTGCCAATTCATTGAAAATCTCCTTAATAAAATGGTCTTTGGATTTTGAAAGATGAGTAAAAGTTCTCACTCCTTCAACAGGTAATGGCATGGCATCAATGACAAGATTCGGGAGATCTCACTCTCATTCATCACAACAGACCTACTTTCAAGCGTTGCAGATCCAAAGAACTGCAGGGAATTAGAACTATTACCGAGGAAATGAAGGAAAGAAGGGAGATCTGATTAATTAGACACCAGAACTCATACTTCGCATCACAAGGGTGTTACCATAAGTGGAGTACCGCGATCTTGTTTTACGCCTTTTGTTCCCTTCGAGAGCGTATGAATCAAGTGTAATCGCTCTGAGTACGGGTAGGTCTTAACATCAGTGAATGAATCCAATAATACTCTCAATTATGACTTCATTACATTCTCTGAATGATGAACAATTCAATACAACATTCTCAAGAGAAGGAAGATCTGAATCATTAATAACTCACTTCAATCACCTTTCAACTCAAAACGCTTTGCGCTAAAGAAACTTTCATCACCAAATTCCAAGTATTGAAGTGAAGGGAGATTTCTCCATTCACATACTCTACAATGGAAAAAGCATTTGTAGCCTATAATCACTTGACGCAATAAAGGACAGTTCACAATATGGCACTCATTCTGATTCTCTTTCTCCTTGCACTCTTTGCAGTGAACACTATCACACAGAAACCACACCGTTTCCAAAACAGGCATACCATCAAGTACAAATTGAGTCACCTGATCACAGCAATAGGGAGCAATAACCAGTTTCCTGATCTCAAGATGAGCCAGAGTAATGTTCGGATCATAAGTTTCAATCCATCGAATTATGAGAGTATGAGTTGAAGACGGAATACAATCGAGTTCAGATGGACTGTTGGTAGAGTAAGTGCCTAAATGAGTTTTTAGATACTCTTCAGACAGAGTGACATGACTCCTCTCCATGATTACCTCACTTAGCGCAGGAGCATCTTAATGATAGAGAATCAATACACCTACTGACCGCTTCTAAATGACGTACAGCATTGAATACTCCATTAGTAAAACCTAGAGGTTTCCCTTGATATGTAATTCCATCTCGAGTCAACTTAGGAATGTCTATTATAAATCCAGTTTGTTATCTCTACCCTTCAATATCACAGAATCAATATAATCGAAATTAAAAGCATTCAACTTCAGTGAAGTAAGAGAAGGAAGGTCTAATCATCATTTTGATTCTTTCGATACTCTTCATTATCAATGTACCCTCCAACTTCTGTTCTTTCACTCCTTCTATAATATTCCTTCGACATCCAATCAGTGAAACATACCCCAATTCGATGGATGATAATTCAGGAAGATCTTACTTTTAAATATATCTATTATTTATACTATCCAATAGAATAACAGAACAAGAATGAAATGAGTAATTTCCTATATGGAGGTTTTGGAGAGAAGGCAGATCTGTGGTTATCATATGACCAAATAAGTACCTTTTAATACGATATGCTCGGTATCACCAAAAGCAACATCACCAATCCTTACAGTACGAAGAAGTGGGATGTTAAATAATTGAAATACATTATAATTTGAGAAAGCACCCATTCCTATAACTATTTCCTTTAATCTGTAACAATTTCTTATCACACAATTAAGCTTGATTTTATCGAGTTCTGAAAGAGATCTCTTCTTTGTTTTTTGATGAATGAAGCAAGAGTCTTCAATTCGGAGAATTTCCAAATTCTTCAGTTCGTCCACAATGAATCCGTATGTATAAGAGAATGATCGATCTGTAATACTCAGGAGTCGAACGCTATTATACCGACTCATATCAACAATGATCTGATGACTGCTAAAATCATCAAAACCATTTTCAATGATTGCCACATCCGTTGCATTGATAATCTCATCTGTCCCACTATTCTGTGATACAAGAACCTTCTTGAACGGAAGCGATGAGGAGTTGATTTCGGGTCGTGAGTGAGAATAGGTAGAGATGTAATCGGTTAGCCCATTTGCATCTATATGATAAAGAATGAAGAATATTACTTTTATTCTTAATATCCACAATATTTGCGAATGAACGAGGTCCTAGATTGATACAGTCACTTGTTAAATTAGGTATATCTATATCATATCCATTCATCACTTCTACTCTCCAACTCCACAATCCCAAAGAAAACGAAATGACATTCTTTTCCTTTGATCGAAGTAAGAGAAGGAAGATCTGATTTCATATTTGCTATCATTTTTTTACCTCGCATTGTAATGGCATAATTATGAAAATTGGAAAAGGCACACCATGTTCCCTTCCCATCGAATCCTTGAAAAGCCTTATATCCCAATTCGATAGTATGAAGTTTAGGAAGATCTACCTAATATAGATCATTCGAATATACTCTCAAGAGTTATGGACCGACAAGTAAGGAATGTATTGTCATCCACTCGAAGAGTTTGAAGTGAAGAAAGACCTAATTCGTTATGTCATATACGAACCCTAACTCCTCATTATAAAAATTTGAGTCTCATGATAGGGCCGAAAATTATCACTAGATGGTATAAAGAATTTTCTAGGTGAAGGTGGACGGTCCTTGCCAATCCAATCAATGTCCACTTCCTTCAAGCATCGACAAAATGCAACTTCAAATAACTGATCACTTTCGAATACTGGAATATCGGTCAATGTCACCTTGAGAGATTCCAGCGACGGAAAATAACGAAAACGATATGAAGATATTAATTGTTTGCCAGGTTCTATAATGAGTCGCTTGAGTGACATTAGATATGGGAACATAGAAGACGCTGACTGAAACACAGAATACTGATCTGCCAAATGAAGATGCCGAATCTGAGAATGGAGATAGGGAAAGGAAGATCCTTGTCCAACATAAAAGAAGGTATTAGTAACAGGAATACCATGATTAAAGTAGCCCTCATGCTCTAGAGAACCAGTTCGACCTTGAAGCATCCCATAACCATGTTTCATTCCATCACACCAACAACCCCGGTATTTAAGTACCCCAATATCACTCCAATAATCAGTTCCATAACCAATTTTCTTCTCATTTATCATATAACCTTCGTACTGTATGTTGTTATCCTCATCATACAAACAACCATATCCAAATGGTTGACCATTCCTTACATTTCCTTCCCATCTCTTTCCGTCAGCTGTCAAATCGAGAATATAGTTCTCCTCAACATGGCCCAAATAGGTCTCACTCAGTTTCTCGCCCCTAGAATTATCAAATAGTATCATTGAATGCCTTTTCAAATTCATAACAATAAATTCCACGTCTGTCCCATTTGCTTTCATTACTACTACTTCATCTCCTTTTTTTATTACTCCATCTATTGACAGTGTTTTGGTATTATTACTAATCAGTTGATAACTGTCAGGAGATGTACAAAGCTGTTTTAGATACTGTTCCCAATTCAACACCCAGTTGCTTATATCCATGACCTCTGACTGTACATTCGATGAACTGAGTTTAATGCGTTTATCATCACTCATTATAAAGTAATGAAAATTAAAAATGCACAATTCTCTTCCAACTGATGTCAATTGCGGGAATATCTCGTTTCAATTCCCGCGATTTACAACTCACAAATCACCATTCTCATTGATATGGGCTCCATTTGCAGCAAAGGAAGTTACGAGAACATATCGAAATCCAAAAAGGAAAAAGAAAAACCTGCGGACCTGGATACAACAATGCGTGATGGTATTACTGTTTCAAATCTACTTATTTATAGAAATCCGTCCACAAAAGACGTTACAACGAACTCAACGGTCTCAACGGCCTGTAGAAGGAGAGCACTCTAAGAAAGCGTATTTCCATTCGGTTTGGTTTCTTATACCTAGGAAGTATGCGAGTGATGGAGGAGAAAGTGTGGAACAAATTACTACCCAAACACTGGATGGGGAGTATCCCTTAGCTGAAGAAGTCAAACTTCCAACCAATGTAACTGTAGAAGAGTATTATCTAGTCATAGCTGTGATGCTTAGATGGCTGTACACCAATTTGGTATATTTTGTTCAAGAAATATCTCTATTGTATGATTCGTACGTCTTTGGGGATGTCTAATTACTGTAGCATTTCCGATGAATGCACAAGTCAGAATTGTCCGGAAATGACCGCTGGACCTCACTACACGTATCTTTGGACTGATTCCAAAGGCTCATCTCCTGTAAACGTACAAGTTGTCTTCGTTTCTTCCTTATAGATGACTGCAAATGAGTATGTAAACACGCTTTTCCAGTACATTTCGGACCTCTTCAAGCGTCCTCCCTTTAATGAATGCAAAAATGGAACGTTTCCTCCGAATTACGTGGAGACAGTAAAAGTCCTTTTCAAGAAGCTCTTTCGCGTGTATGCACATGTCTACCACCACCATCTTAATGTAAGGGGCATTTTTTAAGATTAACCTGAGGAATTCGTTGTCACAGGAGCCGAAGCCCATTTGAACACCTCATTCAAGCACTTTGTGCTGTTTGAAAGGCAGTTCCACTTAATAAGCAAGAAGGAGGAATTGCCATTGCGGAAGCTGATTCGTCGACTCATTCAGGAAGAAGAGGAAGAATTAACAATGGATGCACACGATGAGAGTGGATCCGTTCGACGTATGGATCGGCGATTAGATGATTAGTTGTTAGCTCTAGCTGTCACTGTTTGTTCTTCTATTTAGCAAGGGATGAGGGAAGGTGAAATACTAAATCTGTAACAGATTATCTGTTGGTTAATTTCGGAGCTTATGGCTCCGTGTATCTCCAAAACACTCATTTTTCAATTTAAATTTACTAAGAGAGTCTTTCCCCTTAGATTTCCTGCATAATTATAATACAGAGATTTCAGCGTGATGCTGAATGTATGGGTTCATAATTCCTAAAAAACATCTACTAGTACTGTATAACAGAAATGTTTTCAATAGCTGGAATCATAGGATGGCTTCTTGGTTTTGGCCCCTGTATTAAGGCGGGTTCCTTTGCAGCTTTGATTATGAGTTGGTGCTGGAGACACAATATGTTTATTTGGCTTGTTTCTTTACTTCAAAGTACAGCAACTTTACTGTGGCTGTTCCTTGTTTGTTATCTAACACATACTGTCCTATAACTACTAGTCAACACATCTATTTGCTAACAAACACATCTAACGATTTGCAGCCATCCTTGCTCTTGAAGTCTCATCAGCATCAATATCTTGGCAGTTGTGAATGGCATACAACAGACGCTCTCTACACACTTCCTCCGAACTGTAGGCAGGAAGATCCAACGTAAAGAAGCAAGTATGAGACATTGGGTAGTTTTTGTCCGGATATTTTCGATCCATCTTATTGATTGTATGCTTCATTCGGAACGATTTTGAACTACACCTCATTTATTTATCACTCACTCACTCCAAAGGAAGTCGACTACGTCCCCACACAAACTTCAAATACAACTCACGTTCTTCATCCGAGAAACTATTTAAAACGTTCCAGAAGAATTGAATCGCTGGCGACTGCTCTGTGAAGCCTTCACCATACTCCGTATTCAACTTCAGCAAACCCACGTTAATATCAGCTCTGCCGACCACAATCACCTTCAACTCCGACGCTGTAAACAGCTTCAGGAAATGACGTGGAATCTGTGTCGCCAAACCACGGTCTATACTCACATCCATACAACACACCTACAAACAGCATCCATCTGAGCATTCCACTCCTTCAGTCGATACTCCTGCATCATCTCCACATAGTGAAGTCTCTCTGCCCATGGCACGAACACATCCTGACCACCAGGGAACAGTTCCACAACACGCCCATCTACTGACTTCACCGTATAGGTGAGATTCATCTGTTTGCACAACTCACCCCACATTTCCTCATCTTCCTTCTTGCCCGAATCCAGGATTGTTGCAATTCGATTTGCAAATTCCTGATCCACAGCCAAGACATCGTCTACTGTCACTTCTAGGCCTACGAGACGCTTCCAGAATAACTCAGCCACATTAATCGCCAGAGGCGTCTGTGAACGAATCGCCATTCCCATCAGTTTGCCCAGGAACTCAAACATCGCGATGCATGCTGGAGTTGTACTCGTTGGATTAGGCACAAAAACGTCTCGGTTTTTGCCAACATCATTGCGACCATTCGGTGACAACACAAAAAGCGGTAATAAGGGAGATTCAATCTCCTTAGCAATCTCAGTGTATGTTTCACGGAACAGACCTCCCACATCATCTCCATATTCTCCGCGGAATTCCACATTAAGTGGTTGTTTGTCGTTGCGTAGCTTACCAGGTTCAACTGAGTTCACCTGTTGGAAGAGCTGTCCGAATAGAGTATAAGCTGCTTGTGAATCTGGCTTATTCTTCTCCTTGAACGCAGCTGCAGCTCGACGATCCAGTGAGACCATCACCCGACCACTATAATTTGACTTCTTCATTGCCTGTATGTAACATCCAAACAAATCTTCTCACATCATTCAACCACTGGTCCTTCGTCACTCGGAAGATTAGTCCACGCAATTGACGCAGATTACGAGCAAGTGTCGATGTTCTAAAGAAATACACTCCCACTATCCATACCTATCACTACAAGAAATATTAACAAAAGGAAGACATTCACGCAACATGAGATTAAGACGCTGAAGAACATAGAATCGAAGCTGAAGTTGAGAGAGAGTGAAAT
Organism: Blastocystis sp. subtype 8; assembly: GCA_027406425.1. Classification (NCBI taxonomy): domain Eukaryota; class Bigyra; order Opalinata; family Blastocystidae; genus Blastocystis; species Blastocystis sp. subtype 8. The sequence continues at coordinate 11,449 of JANPWN010000440.1, forward strand.
CCGTCAAACGACCATATTTCATCAACATACGATCATTAGGAACCAAATGACCTGGGAACATTGTCATTATGTCCATATTGTTCATGTAACAGAACTCACTAGCCAATTCCACAAGCAAACGATCTGCTTCCAGTGTCCATTTGCTACTTTGAGGTAACACCAACTCATTCTTTGCTAGCATTTCGGCCGTCAGATATGCCAAATAATCATCAGAGAAGTCAGGTAATACATGTAGTCTGAAACCCCATCGCTCCTTGTTCCGTTGAGCTGCCTCCAAGGAGTCTAATCATTATTCAATCAACACATTTCGTACCCAAATCAGGTTTACGATTATTACACACAGAACAGTTTCGTTGAGTGTAATCATTACGCGAAGAACAGTATGGACAAGTCCAAGGCAAATGACGAGATGATAGCTGTTTCTCATCCTCCAAGAAAGCATTCATAAACCAGTTCATACGCTCTTCCTTCTGCTGTTCGCTTGCTGCCTTGTTCTGTGAGTCAATCAGATGTGCTGTCTGTCGGTTCAGTTCATTCATATTCGCCAACACATAGTCAGCAGCCACTTGCATATCGTCCATAGTGGCTTCTAGAGCCAATACACACGCATGAATATCAAATCCCATTCGACTCATCTCACGAGCCAGACGCAAACGCTTCTCTGGCACTCGCTTCAACCATTGGACTGATTCTTCCTTAGTGCTCTCACTAGACACATATTCTATATCCAGAGGAGCTCGAGTATATTCTGTAGCACATAGTTTGCAGGACACCAATTCCACCATATCCCCGGCATCAAAGAAACTCACTCCCGGCATTAGGATTTGCTTGGATGGTAGATTCCGGAACGCAACACCATAGAACTGACCATTCACCGTCACAGAGAGCGTGTGTGCAGCGAAATTCACTGTCAGTTTCACTAAATCATTTTCATGAAGTGGAGAACATAAGCTCTGTTTACGACGATTGAACCAAATACTACCGTTTGCCTGAAGACCCCAGGAAATACTGTCCTGACCTAGGAACCCCTGCTTACTCATAGAGACACCACTGAGACCAATAAAGAGATTGGATCGAGAGAGCTTTCGAATACAGAAAGAGAAGCTAACAATGCCTGAAGACACACATTTATCTGTGGTAACTGTCCACCATACTCCTTGACTTCGATATCCGATTATAGTGGCATCTTCATTGTAGGCCAGAACAGGACAGTCGCGAATCCATGAGAGTTTGCTCGCTTGGAAGAAGGGGAATTCAAGGTAGAACTGACTAGTAGCAGCTCGTGTGGTAATCTGACTATATTGGTTACCACTCACCAATAGAATTGGGTTGCGTGACTCGACACTTGGGAACACAGCAAACACATCATCTTCAGCCGAACAGCATTCACGATCAAAACGCAACGTGACCTTAGTGGCATTCGGGCATACGACTTGCTGACGATGGAGCATATCATTATAAGGATGTTCACTTTGGAAGAGTTGACTACGTCGCAAACGCACCAAGATTCGTAACATGAAATCTTCCATAATTAACTCTAGTGGTAACACACGGCGCTCGCGATTCACCAGAGCTTCCATCACTACCGCAACACTCGACAATTTCCGGAAATAGGGCTTGCGGGAAAGGACTGTCATCACGGCATCTGTCTCCGATATCATTCCTTCCTTCCGACTATCATAACACATCAAAGAAGCACTAATCAACACTTCCAAAATCGCCTGGAAGGATGGTGAATAAACATTATTGTCCTTCTGTTGCTCGTATAGTGTATCTGCACATTGTGTAATGTCCAAGAGAAGGTCCATGACTGGCTGGGTTACTGCATTTGTCCGCATCCGTCTTAGTACAGTATTAACATGTTCCAGGAGTATCACACGCTGCTCTGATGAAGCATTGAAGAAGTTAGCCATCAATCCCTGAAGCAGTTCTGGTTTGAATATAAATGGTGTCAAACCTCCCATGGACTGGGAAGGATCGTCACGAATCATCGAGAATGTCTCAAGCATCCATCCTACCTGTTGCAGACTACCTGAGGACTGTTCGTCGCCCTCGCCTACCAGAGTGAAGACTAAGTTACTGTCAGGTGGCTGGGAAGAAGACGAAACATAGAAGTGAGAGATGATACTGGCAGAGGTCCAGAATGTGTCAGGTGTTGGCAGCACTTCATTTGCCTTCTCTACCGACTGCGCTTGTCCCAGAGTCAACAAAGACCGTCGAATACAGATATACTCCGAGAGAGCAGGGGGCTGGGTTCCTTTACCTACAATCATTCCATAAGCAGCGAAATCAATTGGAGGGACCATTCGCCAGAGTGTAAATTGATCTCCAGATGCTGATGTGAATACTTTGACTTGATCGTATCTCGTCGGATGAGCGAAACAATCAAACTCCTTATTCTCGGACTGTTGACGATTAAATACATAAGTTGGTGTGTTGGGAGGTAGAGAGAGTGTGGCGCCCTCACCTACTTTCATTACTGTCGCCAGAGGTGATCCTTTCAGAGCCTTCGGTAACCAGAAACTAACACCTCGTTCAGGGTATCGCGCAATCAGCTCATATTCTGTAGTCTGTAGTAATGGCAGAGTCTTACGAGCTTCAGATAAGATGGGTTGAGAAAGTAACGATACTTCATACAGCATGGTGTCCAAAACACGACGTGAAAAGGACTTCAACCAGAACAAGAAACGTTGCTTGGTGATCTCCTTGGCATCCTGACCACTGGTGATTATGCTATCCACTTTCGACACTTCTGAGTGCATGACTGAACTAACTTCACGTCGTAAAATAGCCAGAGGTCCTGAATCCTCAGCATGACTCTCACTTATTCGAATAAATGCTGATAGGAAGGATTCAAATAAATTATCTTTTGTATCCATGAATAAAGAAGTCACACTAAGTTTATCCTTTCCCTTCTCCTCCTTTGTACTTTGTGCCAATACATTCAGCAAGGCAAGACGACTAAAAGCAGATGCCAGAGCCCTCGCAGTTACACTCAATTCCTGCTGGATTTCAGGCAATGTGCTGTCAGTGATATCAGGGAATTGTGTTCGTCTCTTTGTCTGCACACTCTTGAATTTCGTCTTAATATCATCTACAATCTCATAGGCTGGATTGTCCGTCGCAGAATCATTGCCATATACACTAGCCACCGAAGCAGTTCTTCCTGGCTTCACTTCACCCACAATCATGAGATCAAAGCATCCATTCACATTCCAACGGTACTTTCCCTCATTACCCACATCCCAGTGAACTACAACACCCTTGCTAAGATGTGTATCCCAGTTTCCAATGGCAGTCACAGTTCCAAAACCATTACCATCTTGAGAACCCCACTTCCAGTGAGGACCTCGATGCACACGTGCATTCACTGCGATCATACCAACAGCACGGCCATCACCTTTAGTACAAGGAGGAGCCGAAGCTCCCTTCTGCAGACAGCAGGTCCAAGTATTATTTTCTAGTTTTCCAGGATGTCTAGCCAGATCTGATTCCTTCATGGAGAGCTCGAGTGCCTCCAGTTCTGCAACATACTTTGTGAGCTCTTCTTTCATATTCTGCTCCTTCGTATCAGCGATATTACTCTCCAGATACTCCAAGGCTTTCTCTCGATTTCCATATAATAGAATTAATTGCTTACAACGTTTTGAGTCATATCCGAGCTTCTCGAGACCACGTGCCTCTGTCAGCAGGATTTGATTAATGTTTGACTCATTCTCGCGAATCCATCTTCTAGCTGCACTCTCGCTCTGACCTTCCACATTATTCAATGCCATCACACACCAGGAATATGGTACATGTAAATCATTCATCAGATTCAAAATCACATCCTCATTACTGGGCTCTGGAGGTCCATCAAGTGTCACAGTGCCAATCTGACGGGCTTCAGCATCTTGTACAACTTTACGACGCAACTGTAAAGAAGAGATAAACACACTGCCAACACAACCAGGATCACAATCTGTACCCACAAGGAAGGTAGAATCAAGAGACCAACGATCATCAACAAGGATTTGAGCAGTTGGCATGGTTGCTATGGATAATTCACCCTGTTTCTTTCCGTCTACATACCAATATAACACATGTTTTGGAGTATCGACACTTAAGATGATTCGATGGAAACAGTTATTGCGAATTATACCAGGCTTCGAATAGACACCAATTCCACAGGATCCATCTTTTCTCACATAGAATGCACCTGGATGGGTGTTGGTAGCATCGGTCTGCAAAAGACATGTGTATTCCCGTGAAGCAAAATCAGTTATAATCACATCCATCACCACTGACCAAGTATTTACATATACTCCTTCTCCCGTGCACAAGAAAGGCTGTGACAGTTTCAGATAGTTTCCATTCCCTAACCGAAGAATCTGCTTTTGTGTCTTCATCATATTCAATTCACGCCACACACGAGATCCCACAACCTCACATTTCGCATCACTAGGTTCGCTCACAGACTCAAAGAACATCCATTTTCGAGCTACTCCTATCGAGGCTTCTTCTTCCTCCTCCGCATCGAGAGGTGATCGTGACTTCTGACTAGCCATCGAACCTCGGATAGATCTCATAGTATCAGCTCGCGTCTTCGCAGCCTGGACCAGATCCCCCAGCGTTGCTGTTCGATTTGCACCACACAACGCACATGTTGGAGTATCGGTCTTATTAGGGAACTTACACACATTGCAACGACGCATTCCCACGGGGAGAGCGGGTGGCCACACATTCACATTATAGTCAATCTTCTCAGACACAGCCAGAGATCCACGAATCGACTCCCAAGCCTGCAACTTCCACATTCCTTCCACAAGATCAGATCGCTCTTTCAACACATCAACAGCAGTGCCGGTGTACTGAACAGGAAGAGAAAGATGAAGGAAACTGACAACAGATCGGATCACACTCAGTGACACATGAGGAATTGCTTGAGGGTACTGCAGCAACTGCATAATTGCGTGCATTGCCAACTGCTGTAACTTGCAGAAAATTGAGCTATTTCTGACATGACGATTTAACTCATTCGGATTCAACAGATGCTCAAATGAATCGAAAGCACGTCCCAGGAGCTGATAGCTATCAATTGGAACTCGATTTGTTAGCAATGTCATTTCACGCATATCACGCACCCACGCGAGTTCTTTGCTGCCCGAGAGCTTAATGATACACGCTCCTTCCCATGCATACTCGCGGCGACGATCCCGGAACATCAATACACGACCTTCCTGACGTAATGTCCCTACTGTCACTGCAATTGGCGAATCGACAGCGGGGACAGCAGGGAAGCCAGCATACACAGCAGTGCATCCAGCAAGAACGTAGAGTTTGTCCAGTGAAGCAGGCTCAATAGGCTGATGGAGCAATTGCTGGATGATTAAAGCCACATCTACTGTCATTCCAAGACATACAAACACTAGAGCAGAGAAGGCTGTACTCCAATTGGACACTGACAACAAACTCCATGTCAGATCTACACACTTGGATGCAACCAATCTACAGAAATAAGGTGCTGGAATCAGTGTGCGACTGGGTCCATATGGTATGACTATGATTCGGCCCATAGAACGTAGAAGGATTGAAGGTAATTCATAATTCTCCGTTTGACGAGGAATACCTGCCGTAAGGAGCTCAAGAGTGGCAGGATCGACAAACTGATGCAGAATGAGTGTCACAGTAGCTGGCTGTGAACGGGGAAGAATGAGAATGAGCAGCGAAATGAGATTCTGCAAAATGAGGAGAAGAGGGGTCGTGTAAGGCATATTGTCCAGATAGAGATACTGACAACTAGAAGAGGTAGCAATCATCTCTAACAGATTGATGATCTGAACGAAAATGGGAAGAAGGACACTCAACGAAGTGAAATCGGCTAGTGCATTAATCAAACCATCACTACGCCGTGCACCCACTAACAATAATGTGATAATTTGATTCATATAGGTGAAAGGAGGAGCTTCGGAATCATCCATATTCTTCTCAAGAGTCCAGAGCATATGTCGAATCAGTCCTACACTGCCTTCACGCATACTACGAGGAGAAACACCATCCCATTCATCAGAGACACATCGATCACCCACAAATTGAGATACACTGTACAGCTCCCGCAAAAGAAGCTTCAAGAACTGATATGAGAAGAGTGATAACTCCAACTGTTCACTACAAGTACTATTAAATAACAAACTTGCTAGCATCCATGCGGCATACCGAACTTTGAGACTTGACTCTGTAATAACACTTCGACTCCTGCCCACAGCTGGCTTCAACACAACAAGTGATGAAGAAGAACCGACCATAAGAGATGTAACACTGAAGTGAGATGTAAAGAGAGTCGTCCGAGGATACACTGTAGGGATTGTAGAGACAAAGCCCAACTGACCATGATCATTTGCTCCACACGCCAACACACGGGATCCATCCCAAATCAGAGTACTCCTGGCACCCAGCGCTACTGCTTGTACACTCACATTCAGTAAGCGCTCCCAAGTGAAACGATCAGTGAGAGACCCATCACCTAACTGACCCTTATCGTTTGCTCCACACAAGAATAAACTGCCTTCAACAGTTAAAATGGCTGAATGTTCTGATCCTGCGAACACACTCGCAATCTGCTCATGTACAATCTGAGGAGGCAACGTCACTCCAGTCAGAGTTGTCACAGATGGGAAAGCTTTTGGATCCAATCCCAGCTGACCGCGGGAATTGTTACCACATACCCATAGTTGTCTGCGAGATGCGAAAAGTGAGAAGTCATCGCCAGCAGCCACAAATTGGACTCCTTTCCCTTCCAGTGCAGGTAATACCTCTGTCAGCTTCAATTGTGAGGATGCTATGCCCAATTGACCTTCAGCATTGCTTCCACAAGCCAGCACCGAGCCACTGTCGGTCAGCAGCAGAGTGTGTGACCGTCCACACGCTACAGAAGTGACACGATAGCCACTGATTGCACCCATCATCAGACTCATGTCATGGCACTGTCCTGCACGACCACATTGATACTGCTTGTTATCACCTGTTGAGAGTACCTGACCAGCACTAGTTAATACAAACAAAGAGTCCCCTGCAGGAGAAGCGATAATAGTGCGGAGAGTGTGTTGTGTTGATGCATAGAAGGCAGATGGATTCTGATTCGGACGCATTTCCATAATCTGACCGCTCTCCAGCAATGCATAAGCGGAAGAGTATGTAAGAACAGCCTTCACGATATGATCACCAACATTCGTAAGATCCCAGCGTCTATCCGTAGTAAGATCACGTGATCGTAAGGAATTGGTGCTGTCGGCATAGCAAACACCTGATGTGTATAAAACGGGCCCATCTGCTGGCTGTGGAGTCGGCGTGACTCGTGAGGAATCAAAGAGATATTGGAAGGACCACAGCTGTGTGAGTGACTCCAACAAACCTGACTGCTGCAGCATAGCAGCATCAGATGGAGCATATGGCAGTGCAATTGAATAAATGACATCCACACGCACCTGATCTGTTGATTTCTCATCATCTACCTTCCTCATTGCCGAGTGAATAATCGAAGCAAAAGCCTTACTCACTCGCTCCAAATACACAGGAGATGAACCCTCTAATCCAGCTATGAAGTGAGTTTTGCGACAACCAGTATCAGAATCCTGTACCTCCAGAATGTTGGTAACAGATTCCGTCAAATCTCCACGAATGGTGGAGTTGTTCACACGAGACAGTAATGTAGCGAAATACTCAAAGGAAAGAGCACGATTCTCAGCAACTGAAGATCTCGCCGACATAGAGTGGATTAGCTGTTCAGTCTTTGGACCATCCATTAAGAACTTCTTAACCATTGTCAATAGCACATCACTCACAGCATCTGAGACTTCTTCTTCTTCATCCTCATCTTCTTCCAGTTCTTTCTCATTCTTCAACAGTTGATAAGCTTCACCCAGAGCTCCAGGCAGTTCCTTCAAGGATGGTGCGAACCACATCGGCTGTACATCCAGCAGGAACCGACAGCGTTGCAAGTATGCCTTTTCCAAGTCCTCATAGTGCACATTTCCCTTCTGGTGTGACTGATTCACTGCTTGTAGGAATTGTAAGGCGAGTGTATATGCTCCTTTCACAGCGGATCCGGAATCCTCTCCTTCACTGATCTGCTTGTAGCAATTAGGGCAATGCCACATACATGCAGCTACGACATACCGCAGAATCGTTGCTACCGCTGGATCTGCATTCAAGAAACGCTGTTGAAGTTTATTCAGTTTCTTTGTCTTTGTGATCTGCTCATACCAACCTTCATAAGACTCATCTCCTGATAACAATCCCAGACACTTAGTTCGCACTGGATCCTGCAGTTCTCGACTCAATCCACGTGACAATAACGGGGAATTCAACCATTTGGCCGTTTCAGGCTCAATCTCGACGACAGCAGCATCGGTTGGTTTCTGTCGGATTAGGAGACTCGTAACTGCTGTGGCAAATGCAGTGGTGGTTGCACACGAGTCTCGCATCCAGATGAGTGTTTGTTTTGCTGTTAGTTCATTTCTATCCTCCAGGAAACACATACACTTATCGAGTGAGATAACCAGAGATGACATCACTCTCAATAAACCACGCACTTCCGTGAGTACGTGAGAATAAACCTTATCAAGATCGATTCCTGCTAGCATCATGACTGGAGAGGAGTCGTATGGACGATGAATCAGAGAGTACAAAACGAACATGGCATACTGAAGAGACTGGCGGACAGGCGATGAATACAAGAAATTGGCAACTTCACTACTAAGATTATTCTCCCATAGAATTGTATCAGTGGTTTGTTCCAGCATTGATAGACAGAAAGAGAGAAGGGGTCGACACAGCTGAACTATCGCTGTCACTAGACCTGTCAGTCGAGTGAATGCAGTCACATCTCCTTTAATTGTGCTACTGTAAGCTTCATTGTAAAGCATCAGTAACACGCGGAGAATCGTATTCACGCCTTGGGTGAGACCTGAGGCATTCACCTGGTGATGATCTGATGTGAGACGCTTAGTATATGACCCAAATTCACCCTGAATTCCTTGGAATATGTTAGAAAGGATTGTTGTGAGAGAGATACTGCCTTGCAGAAGATCCCCTTGTGTGAGAAGACGTTCCCAGAGTCCTTGTTGCTCAAGTCCCTGGAGCAGTCCAAAGGCCACATCTAACAGAGCATGTGAATCGGCACTCTCTTCAAGTTTCGCTGCTTGATAATGAGATAATACCTCTTGGAAGAGATGAGCAAGTGCTGGAAGTGAATCACAGAAGTGAGAGAGAGTAGCAAGTGTTTCAACAGTCTCCTTCTTCACCAACGACATCACAACACTACAGCTATCAATACCCAGAATCGCCATCAGTTCGTTCAGTAGAGGAACAGGCGAATCAACCTTTATAAGTAGTGAAGCGATAGCCAAACGATTTGTATTGCTAACATAGACCAGTTGAGCGTGCAACAGCTGAATTGCCTCATACAAGAGTCGACATATTGTCGTATCCTCCAGTCCTTCCTCAATAGCTCGGCGACGATGCAAAGTATGCTTAGTAGGTACCAGAGCTGGTGAGCTGTTTGTCAATACTACAGAGTCCAGTTCCCCTAAATCAATATCCAGATCTACGAACTCATCGCCTGCAGCTCCCTCAGGTTCCATGTCTACCACAGCTGGTTCACGGGCCTCCGACTGCTTCAGAATAGGTGTATTAGTAGGAGGAGATGGTAAAGAATTGCGAATACCACTACCTAGAAGACTCCTGTTGCTCGTCCCATTGAGACTACGATTGCTTGCATGAATACTCCCCGTACCCAAAAGACTTTGACTGCCTGATTGACGCATATTACCACTGGAGGGTCCATTCAACATGCTATTACTAGGAGGTCCGTTCAAAACGCGGCTATTAGGAGATCCGTTCAATACACTACTAGGAGGACCATTTAACGCGTTATTGCTTGGGGGTCCGTTTAACAGACTATCACTAGGAGGTCCACGCAAAAGACTACGACTCGAAGCCAGTAACTGATCCAATTTCCTTGTGGTCTCCTGCAGTTTACGACGTGTCTCAGAATATTCTGATGATTCTGCTCTCTCCTTCACTGTCTTTGCCGCTTCAGTATCCTCCTTCCGAGCTGCCTCCATAGCTATCTTTTCTGCCCTTTCTTTTGCCGCTTGCGCTGCCCTGGCCATCTCTTGCTCCTCCTTTCTTCTTGCATCATCAGCCTCCTTCGCTTGTTGGTAATGCTCCAAATACTTCTTTCGCAACAAATTCACAATAGCAAGAGTATTTCGCAATGAAGTATCTGTCACATTCAAGTGAAAACACTGAGAGAAATCACAAGGAGCCTTACTAGCTGAGTGTTTGTACTGATACTGCTGAGTAAAATAATACTGGTTACTGTACGACAGAAATCCTAACAAAACACTTGCAGCATCTTCTGGAGTCATCTGTGCTGGATCCTGCACTTCACACATACAAGAAGAGGAATCCCAATTATCCAGAATCATACGCTCTTGATCCGTGAGTTCAGAGACTACTGGCTGGAGATCGGAAGGTGATTTACGAGCACACAGAAAAATAAGATGATCCTCGGCAATTGATACGTCCTGGACAAGCAGATTCGATGTGGGAACAAGAAGTGGCTCCGAAATAGTCTTCGCATTAGTGGGAAACTGCAGCTGTGTATTATCTCCAAGCACATACACACGATTGGTGGCAGTCACAAACACAATGCTATGACCTCCAGCAACAATACGTGACACACGACCTGTAGTCTCCGATGAAACGATCTTAGTGAATGTGAAGAATGTAAAATCTTCAGTGAGAGAACCACTCATCCACACTTCTCCCTCTTCACTCAAGACCAAACTGCACTCAGCTCCTGCTGTGATGCCCACAACATGGAAAGGAAGATCGATGTGAACAGGAAGAGACGACTCGATCGAAAATGGTAGACCCAACTGACCGGAGTGATTGTTACCACACACCCACAGTTGACCTGATTTTGTAAGCATTAAAGTGTGGGTATCTCCAGCAGCAACAGCTGTGACCTCGCTCATACAAGCAAGAGGTACTGGGAACTTCACAACTAGGCCCTCTCCTGTAATAGAATTGTAATCATAACCACACTGCTTGAAAGTATTGCTTCCCCATGTTAGCACGTATCCGAGAGCATCTACCAGCACTGCATGACCAGCTCCACACGCGACATGAACAGCACGACACTGTTCAGGCAGCACTACTCGACCTGGCTCAGAGGAATAAGAGGCAGGACACACCCACCCCAATTGCTGTTGGTCATTGGCACCATAACTGTAAAGGAATCCATTCTTATCAATCAACATCACTGTACGACTATTTGTACTGCAACTCAGCTCCGTGACATTCATTGTAACCACCAGTTTCTTCCGATAGATTACATCACTACAAGCAGGCATTCCACAACGTCCTTCGATATTACATCCACTCACATACACAACCCCGTCCTGGGTGAGTACAGCATTGAATGCGGGACCAGCGGTTACTTGAACCACTCGCTGATTTGGTTTCACAGCATGATTCACAAAATGATTCTCATCCTCCCCATGGTCAAACAATTGACCGTACTGATTGTCACCCCGACACAGAATTGACTGCTGAACACTATCTTCCCGTATAAACTGCTTGAGAAATTGTAGTGTATCCTTCAAGTCGATACGTAATTCTGATGGGCACTGAAGAATAGACAGAATATTCCCAATCACAGCATCAGTGGTACCACGAGCCAAAGAGATACTTAACTGACTGCGAAGTGCATCTACAAACAAGGTGCTGCTACAAATAATGGAATAACCAAAATCGAACTGTTTATCGGAATTCAATGCAACACTTCCTAAGAATTCCTGAATGCGTGAATAAGTGTTATGAACGACCGGTGGCTGCGTTACAAGAGAAAGAGGAGGAATATTGCAGAGAGTAGAGGAAACTTCAGGGTACATCTACATCACAACAAGAAACCGGAATTACAATATTGAAAAACTCTTTGTATGACTGATTAGCCAGTTCTAGAATCTTCAGGGAGAAACTACTAAATGCTGTAACGATGTCTTCAACTTGTTTTGGAATCTCGACATAATCGATCTGGTTCTCCTTAGAAGCGATAAAATACCGTGGAACTAGCACATCTTCACTTCATCTCAAAACACAAACACTACCTTTTGTCCCGGCTTTCATTTCCTTTAAATGTTTCGAATACTGAGCACAAAAATAGCACACCAAATCAGCCTGGAAACGAAGGAATTCCTAATTCGTTATGCTAAGCAAACTTATCAACAATAGATCGAATTCCGGATTCTTTACTAACGGACTGTTTAAGAGAATGTAGTTGGGACATAATACTGCGCACATTCCCAACAGGAATTATCCATTTATAGGCTTCAATTGACTGATTCACATCTGCTGTTAGCAGACTGTGTTTCTGTGCATTAAGACGAACTCTTCTTTCCTACTACCCATTTATAGGCTTCGATTGACTGATTCACATCTGTTGTTAGAAGACTGTGTTTCTGTTCATTAAACCGAACTCTTCTTTACTACCTTTTCATCTTCACTGGTAGAAGTACTCTCGGTCGGGGACTGCTCGGAAACTTCCCATCCCCCTTCATATATAAAAGAGAGAACATCTATGAATTACCTAGTCAGTGTCGTAAGCACCTGAAGAGCGCGTATCTGCCTTCAAGTCTAAGACCTGCTCGATGAATGTAGGATCAAAAACACACTCCTATTCCTAAGATCCACTTCACTTCACAATACCTCACCAACAGTGTTGATTGTCTTTTTGATTTCATCTTCTGAAATAGGCATAGTAATATTACCTTGAATAAACCCTTGTCACTTCAGATTCTTGATAATTCAAGAAGCCAGTAAAACCGAGACGCCGTTTTCATAACAAACAACATGCAAAGGCACAATATGTCAACTAATCATTTCTTCAATTTGAACATCTTGACTTCCTTATCTTCTTTCAATTTATCCATCACATCCTCGGATACATCTACATTCCATATCCCTTTTATGTCCTACCGGCACCATGCTTTAATGCTTTCATTCCAGCTAGAGCACCTTCATCCAATGTAGTACAGTCTGCTGTCAGAGCATTCAGACCCGATAGTCGCAATTCTGTCATATTCTTAAGAGCGTTGCTATGGAGAGTAAGGGTTCTTAGTGCAGGCAACAAACGCAAATCAGCTCGACGATCATTCTGCTCCATCAGGTCCATCAGACCACAACACGCCTCGAAACCAAACTCAAGAGTAGTTAATGCAGGCATATCTATAATAAGAATCACTAAACAGATCTACTCTTAATAGCCATTGTAGTCACATTATGGAAAGAAGCATTACCGAACACCAGTGTCTCCAACGCAGACAAATCTACACTCAATTCCGCAGCTCAACCATACCGGAGAGCTGGAGACTCTCGCACCAGTAAAAACAGTTGCTATGTTCGCCTGGATTCCCACTTGCAGATCCAAAGGTCAGTGTTTTCAGGGCAGGCAGATCTAAATTTCAAGCAAACCCATACTCACTCACCAATCAATTGGAGTTTCACATAATCACCACAGGCATCTTCCTCAAAGGTGATTTCTTCCAACAGCGGGCAAGATTCAATGCACAAGGTCTTGTAGGCTCCTTTAATGGTGTATTCCTTCTTCAGATACTCAGCTCCCAACAGGGCATCCACACATGCGTTCTTTTCAAGAGAGAAGGTTCGCAGCTTCGGTAATTCACATAAGTGCAGAGTCTTCACATAGGGTAACGCGTTCGCCTCAATCGACAATCGACGCAAATTATGGAATCGATTCAAATCAATCGATTTGATATTCGAATCCGCAAATCCTCCGGATTTGAAACATAATGCAGTGACTCGGTCCGGAGCAGCTTCTAACTCTTTCGGAGAAGAAACCATAACAGGTCCCAAACCCTCTCCATCGATTGGTAGCTGTTTCGTGGCAGCTCGTCTAGCACCACCAAAACAAAAGCAGCCAGAAGATTTGACGTTCTCAATTTTACCAGTATCTCGATGAATACGACGATTATCATCCACACAAACATCATCTACAAACTCTCCCTCCACTACTAACATGCCCTCAGCATTATAGAATTTTCCGTGACCATTCGCCTTATCATCCATCCAATCTCCCTCGTATTGAAGAGTACGACTAGGATAATAACTGAATCCTGAACCTTGGCGATGACCTCGCACGAATTCTCCATTATAAACAACCACATTGCCTTCAAACAGTCTGCCCTTACCCTGGGCACAAGGGCCACGAACTCCTATATCTTCATATTCTCCTTCATACACTTTATTGTTGTTACTGTCATACTGAATCATAGAATTACCCTTGAATTCCTTCAATATACGCTCTTCAACACCATCACGATACATACATACACGAACTGGTTTACTATCTTCGTACTCAGTACCACGGCCATCTCGCATCACTGTTCCCTCTTTAAACTCTCCCATGAACACAATCGATCCGAGAGCATCTTTTTCAACTAACATGCGGTTTCCATAGTCATCATCTACGATACTCTTCAAACCCATGACACCGTTCACCCATTCACCCTCATACACGATTTCTCCAGATGCATCATATTCAATGCCATATCCATTACGAACATCTCCAGAATACTCCCCCTTAAAAATCAGTTTGCCTCCCTTGAATTCCTGACAGAAACCACACCGTTGACCCTCTTTCCAAGTTCCTTTGAATGTTAATTGACCGTTGTCAAATAGTGATCCTTCTCCATCAATTAAATCGTTCACAAAGTGTAACTTCATTACAAGAAGCGAATCAGAGTTCAAAAGATTCCCTTCACCATTCAACTTTCCATTCTCCCATGTACACTCAAGGGTATACTCTTGACCATCCTTTGAGTAGATGATCGTTCCCTTCCCATCCAACAGTTCATTCACCATAGACCCATTCTTTGAAACTACTTCAAATCCTTCCAGGACTTTATTTTTAGCAGGTCCTTCACCCACTACATAATCACTTGCGAATAAAATGCTCTTACATAAATCACTGAGGATATCCATATTAAAACTCCTTATAGCTATATTAAGAATCTAATGAGTTCACTGGCTCATTAAAAGAGGAGTTGCTGCTTAGAGAGAAAAACCGTGATTGATCAAAACAAACACAGACACGCACGCACGCTTTGTTTTTCCCTTTTTCTCCAATCTCCTCGGAACACCATTATCTTTTTAATATTCAGTACACGGTAGGAAGCCAAAATGCCATATGTGGACTTGCTAGTGATAATCAACTCATTAGTATTCGATAATAAGAAGTTATCTAATAGAGTACAAATCATCCCTTCCGATCTCTCTTCTGTATTGACATCACGAAACGAGTGACTGATTTGGCATGTTGTGGCGACAACATACTCAGGATGTCGCTTCTTCAAACTATTACGCACGTCTTGATTGTCTGCAGCAAGAAACCACCTAATTGGTTTCTCTGTTTTCTTCTTTGCCAATTCCGTTTGCTGCTCAGCGTAGAAATTGAACATTTCAATATCATCTTTTAGCATGAATGTGTTCAGTCCTTCGTCACCTGGCATATGTCCAGTTCGAATCTGAACCCCAATCCAGTAGTAATCCTTCCAGTTCAGCTTTTCCTTTTCCTCCTCCACTTTTGAGAGAATGTCAGGTTTTGTTAGGATAATCCGAGTATAAATAAAGTGGTACACCATTTTCCGAATGTCTTTCCCATCACGCAATTTTGGATTTATTACAAAGCCATGACTATTCAGAAAATCATAATACAAACCTGAATTTGTAAAGTAGTCAACGAACTTGCAAGTAGTGCGCAAAATGATATTTTTATTAGGTGCAGTAACCAATTTTAGTGGGGGAATGTTACAAGATAATCCTGAACCAATCGATCCTTGAGAAGTTAGAGCTACACTTACACACATAACAATAGTTTACTTTCATTGTACATATAATAATCTGTTAATGGCAGATCAAAATACTGGAGAAAGGCAGGATAACGATACACTATACTAGAAGAAAATATCAAATCATACTCCGCAAACGACGGTGAGTCACCCAGGATAGTACAATTGCTTCAGATAACGTTGCAAGCATATTGCCCACTCCAGAGACAACCGGAGAAAAAACAATGTATTTCGGAGAGTTGCTAGGATACAAACGCATTTCTTCTTGTTCTTTAATCCATTCCTTCAAGAACTCCTCTCGAAGCAATTCCTTTTCCAGTAGTCCACGTTCGTAGGCATTAAGCTTCGGTTTCTGGACAGTTTCTGTTTTAGATATGACAGAAGGCTGATCCGGTAAGGAGGTGACATCCAAGGACAGAATTGACACTGTCGCATTCAGGACAGTGTCAGCATGCTTGCTCCATTTCGTAACTGTCTTTAGGGAGGATCGTATCAAGAATGTTCCAGAAAAGAATAAGAGGATGACTATCGTTCCAAGAGTAAAAAAAAGTCGTCCTCCCATTATATAGAGCACAAATAATAACTGAGTGGCGCAAAAGAGGGCAGATGGCGTAAGTAGCGCAGAAGATAACTAATTAGAAAGAAAGGATATTATACCCAACTAGTTTGCTTATTACAAACAAAAGAGTTCACATAGAATGAGGATGCTGTATTCTAGAGGATACAGGATGATTCTTTGGAGACTGTCCAAATGAGTTTTCAAAGTGTGGTTCTGCAAGAAATTGACTATAGTACAAATCTTCCTCTTGTTTAGAAGGGTAATAATGAGGAACATAGTGACGATCACAAGAAGGATTACGGCTACGACAAAATACACGTCGCAAAGCAGCAAAAATAAACAAAAATAAACAGCAACGGACTGTCCATCTTTCCGTTATCACTAAGACCTCTTCTTTCAAGATGTTCTTTAATAACCAATGAATTACGTGCTTGGCCACAACTGAAGTTCCTAATGCTCCATAGAGAAATGGTCTAGCTGCAGTAAACTATAGTTAAATCTCAAAAACATCTTTACTCCAGGTACTGCAGTTAATAGGTAGATTAGAACTACCCACACAATAGTCTGAAACCAAAAAGATGCATTGGAAGCAAATTGAGATACAACCTCAAATCCCTCTATCTTGGATCGCATCCAATTAAGTGTCATTGTAAAAATACCCTCTGTCTCTTTACGAACGTTTTGAATAGCTGTCGTTACATTATTCTATATGAGAGGTAAGCAACAAACTCACAATAAAAGACAAGAATTCGCTCTGTGTTGTGGATACAGTATTCAAAACCTCGTCATTCTGTTTCTTGACCTCTTGTTGCTGCGAAATGATCTCTTTTTGGTTCTGCAGCAACGCATCCTGTGTCTTCACACCCCTTGCTCTATCTCTTCATAATCGCTTCATAATCTCACATTCCATCCCTTGTCTGTTCTGAATTGGATGCTAATGTTGTTGTTGTGGATTCCATCTTCTTCTGCCAAGCCTTCTCATTAGTCATAACTTAAATTCAAACTAGAAACTCTTGGTAAAAGCAAATACTGTTAGCATGATTCACAAATTGTGTGTATATTTGAAGAACAGAATCAGGCAAGAGTGCAGTACACGTTTTAATCTTCCTAGCTTTACATATGAATTTCTTCCTTCCAGCATCATCTAAAAAGCAATTCATCACATCCCAAGCAAATCGCATCCGCGATTCCTTGTCTGCTTCATCACAGGAGCTCTTTAAATGAGTTGCAGCTTCCTAAAATTCAAATAGGATGTTATTCTTTACTTCCCAGCAAGAAGGATTGCCACTTGAAGAAATACGATTATTCCAATCAGTTATTCCTCGTCTTGCCTTCTTTTCATAACGTTCTAATCCTTCTGCATCCACATCTATCTCATCACTCACACAATTCATTTCAAACCCATCTCAAATGTGTACACAGAGAAGAAGACAGTTATGAGCAAAAGAAATATCATTGATTTGTCAAAACTATATGATTATGATCAGACTCAATGTTCTGTGAACTATCTTCTGGATTCCCCATCTGTTATAAATAAGTCTGTTGACCATTTTTTTATATTCCAAAGTCTTAAAATGATTATATGGTACCCCAATCACCTTCGAGCATAAAATGATATTACATAAGGTAACTCTCTATGTGTTAAGTGCCTACTATTGGTCTGAGTGGTTTATTCAATTCAGTAACTCATGAGGAGTTGAGTGGTATCTTTTGTAAGATGCATGTTAGAGGAAAGAGTCTCGAAGTTCCTTGTCTGGAGTGAGAATAGGTTCTATAGGAAAAAGTTCAGAACTAATTAGGGACCCTTTCCTCTAACATACATCTATAACAGATACCACTCAACTCCTCATGAGTTACTGAATTGAATAAACCACTCAGACCAATAGTAGGTACCTGGGACATAAGAGTTTACTGTCATACCACCTTACAAGTGTTATGATTCAACGATACACTAGCTTTTATAGACTATTTGTTTAATATCTATCATTCTCATTCATTGTTTGGATCAATAAACAGCCAATATATAAGATTGCATTAAAGGATTAATAGACACGAGCCTTAGGTGGAATAGGCTTGACTT
>JANPWN010000441.1:503-10820 GCA_027406425.1 Blastocystis sp. subtype 8
TGGAATGGCTCCTCGTCCTGGTATGGCTCCTCGTCCTGGTATGCCCCCTCGTCCTGGAATGGTTCCTCGTCCTGGTATGCCCCCTCGTCCTGGAATGGCTCCTCGTCCTGGTATGGCTCCTCGTCCTGGTATGCCCCCTCGTCCTACCATGATGCCACCACGTCCTGATATGGTTCCTCATCCCGATATGAAACCACAACATCTTGAAATGGTACCACCTTCCCAACCATCACCACCAGTTCAAGTCCCTACTCCCGAGCAAGATATATTGAACTTGACAGCACCAACTCCTAGTCCAGCTCCAGAACAGGATTTGTTTGGTTTTGCAGCACCTGCACCTATCTCACCATCTGTTCCTATTCCAGAAACTACTTCTGTGCCAGCATCTGCTCCAAATCAAGATCTATTCAATTTTGCAATACCGGCTGTATCGTCAGAACTGGCTCCTGCTCCTGAACAAGATCTTTTCAATGTCATTTCTCCTAATCCGGCTCCTACATCTACTCAAGCATCTACACTTGAAGCAGAAAAGCCTGTAGAGGTCCCTCCTGAACCTAAACCCGAGCCTGAACCTAAACCTGAAGAGGAGCCGAGTGATGAAACGAGTGACAAGAAGTATTTGTGGTTGGAGTGGAGACAAAACAAACTTTCTCTAGAGAGTCGTCAGAAGCAGCTTCAGAGAAAGGAGGAAGAAATTGAGCGCAAGACACAAGAACTTGCGGAACTGCGTATGAAGGTAGAAGAGGCGAAGAACACTCTCCAAGCGCGTCAAGTGGAAGTTCGGGCTAAGTGTAAGTTTATAGGAGATGTTTAATGATAGTGACTCATATTGCTGAATTGCAAGCAAGATCAAACGAAGTTATTGGAGAGCGTATGGGTGGTAAGAGTAAGAAGAAAATTTCCTATATGTTTGATTCTGAGGTAGCAATATAATAGGGAATGAAGTGTAGGAAGACGAAAATGAGCCCTTGATGGATGAGGTTGACTTCTATGAAGCTGGATTTTTGCATAGGAATGATACATCGGGACGTGGTCTCCAGCGTGAAGCAGCACCTGTGCTGTATGGTGCTCCTGATTACAGTTCCTATTCATACAGTGATTACAGTTACTATAGTGACTATAGCGACTATGATTACAGTGAGTCGGAAGAGGAAGAAAGCGTGAAGAAGCCAAAAATGGTGACAAAACCTATTGATTTTGAGTCAGAAGAGGACTTTGAAGAAGAAGCTTTGATGAAGACCCCTGTATCTGGTGATGAAGAAGAGAAATCTAGATCAAGTGTTCCTGTATCGGATGAAGACTTTGATGAAGAGAAATCAGATATGGTGACTCCTGTTTCTGATGAGGAAGAACCGGCCAAAAAGCCAAAACGAGCTGGTCCTGTATCTGAGGATGAAAGTGATTTCGATGAGGAGTTATCTGTTGAGGCACTCAAGAAAGCTACTCCAGTGTCGGAAGATGATGATTTTGATGAAGAACCACCAAGAGAGAGATCGAAGAGGTCAAGTCCTAGATCAGAAGATGAGGATGACTTTGAAGAACAGTTGCCTGAAGAAGAACCGACAAAACCCACACCAGTTTCAGAAGATGAGGATGACTTTGAGGAGCAGCTACCTGAAGAGGAAGCAGAGGATGTGAAGCCCACTTCTGATAATGATGCCACCCCTCACGATGCCAAGCCCGAAGATACTAAGCCTGAAGACACCAAGCTCGATGATGTCGTAGCCGAAAAGCCCAAGGAGAAGAAGAAGGGCGACAAGAAGAAGGGAAAGAAGGGCGATAAAAAGAAGGAGTCAAAACCTGGTGAAGAGGGTGAGAAGAAAGAACGAAGAAGACGAGGAAGAAAGGAAGGTGCTCCTGGAGCTCTGGGTGAATTGGGTCCTGCCAAGCCGAAGCACAAGAAGAAGACTGCAGCGAAGAAGAAGTGACAACTTGCTTGCTATTTGTAGAGATGGATTGTTTGTTGATAGTGTGTAAACAGATTTGTTTTATCCATGGCACCACCACTCTCAATTCGTAGCTGCCGTTTGGATTATGGAGGAGTTATTGATAATGAAACAAGGAAGTTTGAAGATATTCTAGAGACTGCATGAATTGCCATCCTAAGCTTATCTATAGATCCATGGTAATATTTTGTATATTGTGGATCCATTTCTTTTGGATCAATTGTTATATTCATCTGTATTGGTAAGAAGAAAAAGTTCTGTCCTACTGTATAGAAGAAAGATACTAAGTACTGTAAATTGACAAAAGAACCAATTCTATGCGACAGAGATACAGTAGTTTTCATTCTTCAAGCAGTGGTCTCAACTACACATCTTGCAGCTTATCAGATTCGTAAATTAAAGGAAGGAGGGGTACAATATTCCTAATACTATAATAGGAAGGAGGCACGCCAATTCCACATCATTTTCTGTCCGAACAAGACGATGATGTGTTCTCAGTGTTTGCGTGAAGAAAAAGTCGCTGGAGATGTAGTACTGCATTCTGCTGCTTTTGAGACGATCCCACTTGATGAAGATCTTGTATCTCAGGAAATTGATAACACTTTTACGTATAAATTGGACGATCCCTGAAACGTAGACGGTTATACTTAAAGCAGGATCATACTCTCCTCCCTACCGTGATTCAGCAGATTTATCAGTTGCAACAGTTGAGCTCAGGAATTAATGAGATTCATGGTCTTGGAGAACGTGCCATCGCCGTGATGGAGACTCTTCAGAAGCAAAAGCGACTCCCTCAACTACCTACAAATGGAAGAAGTGTGATTCGTCACTTAATACTCATCGATCGGGCTGTTGATTTCAGTAGTCTCTTTGTTACTCCTCTAACGTATGAGGGGTTAATAGATCATGTACGTATATTTATGCAGATCTGATCTAGCTTCTCCATATCCATGTGGACGAGATTGAAGTACCAGCAACAATGATTGGTCGTGTAGGAATAATCATTTCCTTCAATGTAGCACGAGGAAAACACTGTCAAAGTGAATCTAAATAATGATGATTACTTGTTCTCAGAGATCCGTGATGATAACATTTGTGTGGTCCCACAAGAATTACAGAAGAAGTTGTATCAAATTCAGTGTAGTTGAAAACTACTTATGTGATCGTTAGCAGAGCAAATGCAAGAGTCAATGGAAGGGAAAAAGCCATCAAAGATGGATGCATTTGATCGCCTTCAGATTCATCAAGGAATAAGTGATTCTATCACAGCAGTGACGAATGGGTACTTGTTTCGTCAGCAGTGGCAGATGGAGCATGAGATTCTGAATGGAGAACAGCTCCTTGACTATATCGTAGAGCGAATCACTCTTCAAGATACTCTTCTTCGTATCATACAACTCCTCTGTCTTTATTCCTTGGTGAACGGAGGTCTTCGTAGTAAGGATTACGATACTATTAGGAAGGAGATCATTCAAGTGTGTATTGAGTGAATAAATAACATCTAGACCTATGGATATGAGAATCTCCTGTTTTTGAATCAGTTAGAACGATCTGGATTGTTTTCACGCCGTGAAGGAGGAAGAAACTATAGTGCAATTCGAAACAAGCTTCAGTTGGTGAAGGATGTGGATGGAGAGAACCAAAATGAGATGCAGTTAAGGAGTGCTGGGGATGTAATAAGTAGTTATGTGACAAGTGGATACGCTCCTATCTCTGCCCGACTTGTAGAATGGATTCTGCGAGAAGGACGACTTCCTCCAGGTGATAGTCATTGAGAAGTGTTAGGATGTAGATGTTTGTCGATTAGTTGGTTGCGAGTATGAACATGATGTGATCAGCAGTTTGTCAAATGATACACGACCTGTGATTGTAGTATATTTCATTGGAGGAGTTACATACACTGAGATAGCTGCCTTACGCTATTTGGCGAAGAAGGTAATGGAATTGAATATTATTGAATGTAGGAAGGATTTGACTCCGATTTAGTAATCTTGACTACGAATATTACGAACGCCAATCGTCTTCTGGAGGAACTCAAAGCAACAGAACCACTGAAGTTACCTCTTGCAGAGCAAAACAGTACGAATCCTTTTTATCGTTGTTTGTTACGAGACACGTTGGAATGTACTTAAATTATTGGATCAATGCTCGGAACACGAAATAGTTTGACATTCAACTGATATACTTGCCACGGTTTTACACCCTATTTCCGACAGTTCAACTGATGACCCGTTCTGTAAAACGGGAAAAGATTCTTCGTATTTCGCCACGAAACAGATAACTCAGTTTTTCGTTTATTTATAGAGTAAGAATCAGCTCTCGAGATATTATTGCCTAGAGATAGTATGGAAGGATTATCAACTTCAGAAAGAGAGTATTTGGAGAAGGTATCGAATTGTGGGCAAGCAAATGTCATTGCTAGACTCGACACAACGGAGAGTATCATTTTGATATGTCTTTTTTATCTTTGTAGAGCTGAAGAACTTCATTAAGGATCTCCAGTACTTTGAAAGCTTTTATCCTGGTGGTCTTGAATCCTATGTGATGAAAGCACATGAATTGCTTATGAAATCTTCTCAAAAGGAAAATCCAATGGAAGGTTACATTCCTTCAGTGGGTAAATCAGTGAAGTAATATCTTAGGTTCCCGATACGGTAGATGTTAGTTTCAATACAGTGGAGTATCATAATCTCGAGAAAGTTGGAGTTCAAGAATTGATGTACTCAGGATTCGTTTTAGTGGCTGGTGGACTGGGTGAAAGACTCGGTTTCAATGGAATCAAAGTGAGTCTTCCCACCGAGGTCTTGACCGAATTATCATTTCTTGGATTCTATATGAAAAAGATTCTTGCTCTCCAGGTTCGAATTTTCAGTAAATGTGATCGATAGCATCGCCTTCCTTTAGATGATCAGCATCTGATTCCTTTTGCTATTATGACATCAGACAATAATCATAAATTGTATTTTTTTTGCTGGGATCTATGAACTAGAACATGTAAATATCTGGAGGATAATGAATATTTTGGCATGCGTCGTGATCAAGTGTTTTTAATGAAACAGGATGTCATTCCCTCTCTAATCAACCTGCAGTGCGAGTTAGCTGTTGCAGAGAATGGTCATTTGATCAAGAAGCCTCATGGTCATGGAGACGTTCACTTATGTTTGTACCGAGTTATTTATTGATTACCTACTCATTTATAGGATGGGATTGCTCAGAAGTGGTATGATGAATTCCATGTTCGTCGATTGTATTTCTTCCAGGACACCAATGCACTGGCCCTCTTTACAATGCCGTGCACAGCGGCTATTTGTCTGAAACGGAAACCTCATATGACGAGTACATGTGTGAAGAGACTGCCTCATGAAGCTGTAAGGAAGGATATGGTAAATCACAAATAGTCTGGAGCACTTTGCAAACTAACAAGTCGAGAAGGAGATGAACTGGTCTGCAATGTCGAGTACAATCAGTTGGAAGATGTTTTACGAGTCATTGATTCTCGCGGGGATTTCGCAGATGAATCGGGATATTCTCCGTATGATTGGTGATCGGGAATGAAGTTTAGATTTCCGGGAAATGGAAACATTTTGTCCTTTGATTTGCGTCAGTATCTCCTTGTTTTGAATGCTTCGAAAGGAGTGGTGCCAGAGTTTGTGAATCCGAAGTATAAAGTAGGAGTGAATGGCGGATATAAGGACCAGCCTGGATCAACCACAGAGTATTTGCAGCCAGCACGCTTGGAATCAATGATGCAGGACTATCCGAAACTCATGCATAAGTACCGAGAGTCTCTGAAGATAACGGACTCACATCTGGTTATCACATATCCTCGTGAAATTGCCTGGTCACCTGTGAAGAACTCCTTAGAGCGTGGTCATGAGCTGGAGAAGAAAACTGGCCATGCAGAGTCTGCAGCAAGTGGAGAGCGTGATCTCCTTCGAACGTATCGAATGCTGTTTACCTCCGTGAATGAATGCCCTGTCTGCAATCCTTCAGGAGGGTCACGTGTGACAATGGAAGACGAGTCCTATGTCGTTTTAGGTCCTGAAGCTGGTTGTACTACAGAAGAGATTCATTCTCACTTAGGAAGCGGAATTGTTTTGAAAAAAGGAAGTGTCTTAGTAATTAATTGTCGTAATTGGTATCTTGATAATGTAACAGTGGATGGAACTCTAATCCTGGATGATGATAGTGGGCAAGAGTTCCACTCTTCTCGAATTGAGTTGAGAAACTGTTTAGTTCAGAATAAGGGATGGTCTTATAAGACAATCAATCCAGAAGATAACTGTTACTCTCCCATTTACCAAATGAGAGGTTTCATTGTGGAAAAGAGTGAATCATGTTCTCTTTATTGTGGAAAAAATGGCGATTGTATTCAATGTGACAGAACTCTACACGTATAGTAAAGTGATAGCGCAGTTTCTAATAGTGTTTGTTTGAATTATTCCAATTCTATGTAGAAGCAACACATTTCTTATGGTATTGATATCCTGTTTCTTTTGGCAAATGACTTCACTGTATAAACTAACACGGTTGTGTTTTATTGTTAAAACAAATCATAATTTGTTATAACAGTAGGTAAATTTAAGATACATATATTAGATTATGTCCTATTTAATTGGCCTCACACCTCTAACTCCCTATCCAACAATATTAATTCAACTAGACATATTAGTGTTTATATTTTGTAAATCCTTTCTTTTGTTCTGAGCTGTAATGGTGTTTGGATGTGAAGAGACTCTTTCTAGTGGCGATTTAGAACACGTGCATGAAGATCCAATTTTGCTCTTTTCTACAGCTGAAATCTCTCCAGAGTCCTTTGATAGCGATTCATATAATCCTAATCCTCGTTATGCTTATGAGATGCAAAAGTGCCCTCAGTTATGTGATCATCGGGACGAGACCTTTGTTTGGATGTTAAATGTACCTTCAGAAATGCTGTTTTATATAGATATGCAAAGCTAAGCGTTCCCCAAGTTGTGTTGCCTATTATGGTATCAACTATTATGACCGTTACCTATCTGTGATAGTACTTGATACAAGAAAGTTATCGCTACTGAGTTGGGTATGTCTGCATCTTGCCTCATCCCAGTATGATCAAATAAAGAACCATCTTTCTTTTGTAGGACTTCGAGCTGGAATCGATCGTAGAGAGACTTGTGTGTTGTACTGAAAGATGATTACACCGCTTCGGAGATACAAAGTTTCATTGTCCATGTATTATCTATCTTGCAGTTCCACCTTTTGTGTCCGAATCCGTTTGTTCAAGCTAAGCAGAGGCTTGACGATAGTAATCATCCTGGTCTTTATCACTATACTGAACAGATTCTCATAGCTATATGCAGAAGTGAGTCATTTTTACCTACTTTCATGTAGAATATGATTCCATTAGTATTGATGTTCAGTCTATAGTATGTTTCTCAATTGGCTTATCTTGGTTTTTATCAAATCGCTTCAGCACACTTCCGCATACCCTTCAGTTTGTATATAAGATCTTTCCAGGTACTCTCCCCATCCTTACTTCAATCGTGAATACAAGTTTTGGGGATACTGTTAAAGAAGCCTGTGAGCATCTTATAAGCAGTTATTCATTGAAGGAAAAAGAAGCATTGTCATCACCTGTTAATAGGACCATGATGTGAGTAAGAGTAAATCCTCTTCATTTGTTGTGCGGAACACTTTGTTTGTCCAAAACCTATGATTCAAAGTATGTGTGTACAATGCCAGATATTGATGATTTCCGGCGTGACAGCTCTTTTTTAAAAGTCCTACCAACTAAAACATGTAACATTTAGACGAATGGGGAATTCCTTGATAAGCATCTATTACTCAAGTGGATCCATGGTCTAGGTGATAAGCTGATCGTAGCCATTTGATATGTTAATAAAGATAGATTCTTACAGGAGAAGGAGTGAAATCAATCGTTCGTGAATGCTATCATTTGAGTAATCAGCTGGTAAATTCATGGTGTACTATATTAATTGATTTCATTTCGGCTCCTACTTATCATGATACACGTAGGAAGCGTATTACGAGAACAGATAGTATGAAGAAGGAAGAAAGGTAATTTCATTTCGTTTAAATCATAGCTAGATCCGTTTCACTTCGATCGGTGAATCATCTCCTTGACGAGCAAGCAGTCCCCTCTCCGAGTGCAGAGCAAATTATTCAAACACCGCAGACCTCTGGAAAACGAGATTACAATACTCGCTCAAGTCCATCAAAATTGGAAGAAACGAAAGAGAAACCTAAGAACGTGCATTCCTTTCTGTTCTACCCGCTGTTTTTTCTGTATCCTCTTTTTGTTAGTTGTCTTCGGTTATTGTGATGAGATGTATTGACTTCTAGTTTTTATATGTATCTCTGGTCCCTAATTCTTCCAGATTATGCAGTTCATCGTCGAAAGGATATTCCCTCTCTTTCAACTTCTCGTCTTCCTTCTGATATCGATGTGAATTCGGAGTCTATCTCAGGTCTCTTGGAAGATTTGGAAGTAGCTCTATTTCATATCATTCATCGTTTCGTTCAAGCAATTCGCCTTTGCTGGCTGTCTCTGTTTAATCCGCAAGCATATATGACAGTCGCCGTTTGGATTGTCACTGCTATCTCCTTCTGTGCAGGATGTATTCGAACTTTCGTTCATTGGTTATGTCATCCTTCAGAACATTCAGAATCGATAGTAACGCGCCGTACCCGGAGATATCAGAAATGGTCGGAGACTCGTGATCGTGTGAATTCCCTGCTTCAGTCCTATTTCGGCACACTGGAAGCATGTAGGCCTCCCACCCTCTTCGACTCTACGAAGACAGAAGAATCGTCCACTCTCTCCCCTACTACAGGTCTACTGACGAAGTCAATGTTGGGCTATCCTCTCCAAGAATACACAGTGCATACTGTTGATCATTACTGTCTTGTACTGTTTCGCATTCCTCGTCCCGAAACAACACGGGTGGTTCTTCTTCAGCATGGTGTAATGGACACCGCACTTGCCTGGATCTCTGATAAGCCATCTCTCTCACTTGCAATTCAAGCATATTTACAAGGATATGATGTATTCTTTGGAAGTATACGAGGAACAGATGGTCATTATAAGAGCGAGAGACCTCGACACGAGATATTGGATGTAACTGATATAGACTATTGGAATTATAATATTGATGATTTGATACTGGATTATCGAGCGTTTATTCAGAGTATATATGTGATCAAGGAACGAGAAAGGAAGCAAGGACAAACAGAAGCTGTGTCGGCGAATAATGAGTTCAAAGTGGAATATAAAGGTGAGATTCAGACTACAGCATTCCGTGGATTAGATGAAGCATTTCTTCATGAATACTATACAATCATGGGTATTTCACATTCCATGGGAGGGGCGGTGACTCTGGCATATATAGCAGAAAGCATTATTACTCACACTGCTCATCACTTGTCAAAGGTTGTCTTGCTATCTCCAGCGGGATACTTGGCAGATCAGTCCTTCATCGTACGTGTTGTGATGGCTTGTTCTCCTCTCTTCATTACAGAACAGTCAGCACCAACTGCTTTCCCTACACGATCCTCTCGTGCTCATCTTGTGATTGCAAAGATCCTACAAGATATGCAGAGTTCACCTGCAACCCTAGAGCTGGTGAATCAGATTTGTGCTATGGTAATTGGAGGTGATCCTCAAGACTGGCCGTTTCAAAAAGTAAATTATACAAAGTATCCTCTAGGTGTAACATCATTATATGTGATGTTACAGTTCCGTCAATGGTATAAAGGAGATGAATTCACTTCATATGATTATGGAGAAGAAGGGAATCAGTTACGATATGGTCAGTCAACACCCATTCGCTATACTGACTATTATAATCAATTCGATCTCCCTATACATTTTGTAGCGGGAAAGTATGATAGTATTGTTCCATCTACCCAAGTATTTCGACACTTCACAAAATTATCTCCTGTGTTAGGAGAAGATACTAGCTACGTTGAGTTTAAGAATGCTGGACATCTTCAATTCACCATTGGACTTGATCATGATGTTATTTCGTATGTTCTTGATAAATTAGCGGAGGGGAATGTTCAGGGATATCATGGACTGAAGACAGAGAAGGCATCTCCTCAGTGTCAATTTGGATTTACGAAAGTTGATTCACAGAATCGGGCTTATGACTTTTTAGTTGTTTGTTGTTACCTAGAATGAGTAATTATACTAATGAGTGAATGACTCCTCAAAAGTCCATTTCCTTTAGAACTTGTACAACACTCCTTACTTCAACAAACATACACATATCCAATCACCTTACTCTCGTAGATTACTTCTTCTTCTGGTTGATCTTCTTGTGATAGAAGGCAAGCTCCTCATCCTCAAGAATGTAACCATCAGCACGAC
>JANPWN010000442.1:0-11990 GCA_027406425.1 Blastocystis sp. subtype 8
AGCACTAAATGTGTTAACGCATTTGAAAGTACTTTGCCTTGTTTGTTGTAACGTGTTATTTATGCAGTGGTTATCAGTGTTTTGATTACATATATATGTATTATTTGTCTTCTTACTCTCGATTGTTCATTGAATCAGTACTCACATGAAATTTTAAGTTTCCTAGATAATAGAAACAAACAGAAAGCTCATTTTCATCTATCAATTGGAGTAAGGGTTCCCCATTTGTTGCAGGTGGCGGTCTATTTCTCCTACTTCTCGTTATCGCGGGAATTGAGATGACCCTATTTTAAAAGGTACCTAATTACATTGCTTATACCAAGAATACTAATGGTCTATAATTAATATGAGCCTATATAACGATAAATCTCACTATTCTCTAGACAGAAAACATGAATAGGTTTCACTCCATTGATCTTCCTTGCTTGGAATCAGATAGCAATTTCAAAGAAACGTCTGTACCACCTGATTCCAGAGAGTCAAGGAAGGATTCCCCATTATCCATGATGTCTCATGTTGCACATGGAACTGTTGAAGACTCAACATTGTCTGATACAGCTGATTTGTTTGATATCAATTACTCCAGTCCTAAAGATGGAAGTGAAGATAAAGTAACTACGATTCAAGAGTATACTAAAATGGTTATGGAGTGTATGAAATGTGGAAAACAAATGACTACAACGGAAGTGGCAAAACGAATTATGTGTAAAGTCCGACCAAAACCCGAATCTCTGACAGTAAATATTCGACGTCGAGTGGGAGATGCCCTTAGTGTGCTTAGTGGAATTAATCTTGTCGTCAAGACAAAAGGCGGGTACCAGTGGACAGGAAAAGAACACTTTTACGATTCAATTCGTTTGGTTTCATCTTCTATGTCATTTATAGGTGCCAAGAAAGAACTTGATGATTTGAAACGCAAATTGGAGAAGAAAAAGGAAACCTTCCGTCTCTTGAAAGAACGCGTTTGTTACACGGTGGGATAGTAATCTGTAGGTGGAAGAAGTGAACAGACAAAAGATGGCTCATTCACACCCTAAGTCTGCTGAGTCAACACAGGACACTCTTCCTACAGTTGATTCACAACAGACTCTCTCAACAGATTGTCTTTATTCCTTTTGTACATTATCTTTAGGTTCTGCACCGATTCATCATGGAGAAATGGACTCTCCCAAGAGTATTTTGTACGAAAATCCTGTTGGTGCCACTTCATTCTCTCGTTTCCCTTCTTTTATGGATAGCTATGAGGATTCCCAGTTATTCTTTTCTCGAACGAGAAGTTTTAATGAAGTTTCTGATCCCCAGGATTTGTTCTTTGGCCCTTTGTATGGGATTTGATTTCCTCTTTATGAGTAGCAAAAATACTAATGATCCTCTCTGTGATCCATTGTTTCTCTTTTAGTTGGTTATAGCGTTTTCTGTTTGTTTCAGAATTGCAGATGGAAGAAGTATCAGAACCGAAATCTCCATTGGACTCATGCTTGAAGCTTCTTCGAAGTGAAGGGGACGAACAGAAGATAACAGGAATGCTCTTGGCTTCCAAATACTTAAAACCTAGCGAGGTATGTATACATGGGATTGTTGTTATTGAATAGAGCACTGATTCCATAGTAATCCAACGAAATCGAGAGAATGGTTATTTTGGTTATTTTAGTCCTTATTTCTAGCTAGTGCAATTTTCAATGCTGTAGGACTTCCATTTATGGAGAAAATGTTAAAAGCACCGATTCAGGACGCATATGCCTCATCCTATTGTTGTGTTGCATTGTCATTTATTCTGAAGTAGTGATACGAATTGTTTGGGACTGTAGTTTCTGTGACTCACCTGATCTGCAAGTCAAGATTGTACAACTTATCGTTCCATTGCTCCAGGTGTTTAAAGACTCAAAGGACTTGGAGCAACGAACAGATATTTTACACATCCTCTCTTCTCTTTGGACCAATACTTCGTTGCGTCCTGTATGTTTCGATTTTTTTTCAAATTTAGATGTTATGTAACCACATTGTAATTCTGTCTCTCCTTTCGTCGTGTAGTATCTTAGTAAATGAAGTGGTTATTGAACTGCAAGAAAAGTATCTCGAGTCAAAGAAAGAACCAAAAGAGGAACATCTTGAATCAAAGAAGGAATTGTTACTGAAGCAATTCCTCACTTTCCTCAATACACTCATCATTTCCTACTCTTCTGAGGCCTCGCTTCCCCTTATTCTTGTTTCTCTGTCAAAGTAATGTATTCAAGGTTGATCATTATAATAGAATTGCTTGTACAGCTCCTGCCTTATATATGTACTCCCTTCTTCATTCTCTCTCCTCAATACTCATGTCAAATTCTCTTCCTCAACAACTCTGCGTTCCATCGAACCAACACACAGAATATCAACTTCTCTTTTTCTCTCACTGGCTTATTGCTCGTTGTTTCATCTACAAAATACCTACGGAATCTCGTCTCTTTGTGTTTGAATTCATCTGGTCAGTTCTGAATGCATTTCATTTCCGATGGCTTGCTTCGCCCCTCCAGGCCTCGAAGGCCTCAGGTGTTCCTGAAAAGGAGTGCGTTTTATCTGACTCCAAATTGATCTATCTGCTAATGAAAACTTGCAGTATTGAAGTTCGGGTCCAACTTGACTACTTATATAAAGATGTTGTGAGTGTATATGAAACAGGTGAATCTTGATGTTGTAATTGACTCTAGATGGCGAACTATCAGCAAAGGATAAGGATAGGAGTGAAGTATCGAACAGTTTGAACGCTCTCTTCATCTGTATTCAGATTGTATGTTCTGTAATGAAAGAAGTGGGAGAGAGTGTTGATACAGAAAATGGTTCGCTTGATCTTGGTTTCTTATTATAGCGTTTTCTTCTTTTGATTATGATGAAGTTGTCGCTCTTAGTACTGCATGGGCGGAATCGTTGCGGTGTGTAAAGGAATATATTTCTTTAGCGTTAGCAATTACAAAAACTGATATGTAAAGATGAGAAAGACCCTTGATTTCTAGATACAAACAACTTCACAAATCCAATCAAGATTTCATTGCGATGAATACTGCAATTGAGTATTGTGTCCACTTCGTTGACTTTTGTTTGGAAGAGTTTCCCGAAGAAATGGAGGACGATTCTATTCTTGAAGATTTGATGGAATGGCATGAACGAGTCCAGTTTCATTTATGACTTGTTGGTTAACAAATAAATAACTACATAATATGAGTCACTTTGACGGAACCATTATAAGAATTACGTTGCTTGTAAGCGATTACAGCAGCCTTACAGAATACCTCGAAAATGTTTTCTCCGCTCTTTGCAGAACATTCAAGCATTTCAAATTGATTTGCAGTGGCATACTTCCGGATATCATCTGCATCTACTTTACGATTGGTTGAATCGATTTTATTTCCAACTACAATGATTTGACAATCAGGACTTTCTTCAAGTAGACAATTGATCCACTCATCCATGTTACTCGCCGATTTAGGGTCTGTAACGTCGTAAACAACAAGTCCAATTACTGCTTCCCGCAAGAAGTAACGAGTCATTGACCGATACTGCTCTTCACCTGCAGTATCCCAGATATGTAGTCTAAGCATTAATGCACTCCAGATTCAATTCACTTGACATTGATTGTTTCTCCATCTTCTCGTTGGAGAGACATATCTTTCGATGCAAATGCTGTACCGATTGTCAACGCATGTGCAGCTGAAAAGCTATTTTCAGTGAATCTCTTTACAATGCTATCTCTAAACACCTCATACCCATTGTCTACCTGGATTTACCAACTGCACGATCTCCAATTAGTACAATCTTGTATGCATCAGGAAGAGCTTCCACTGGCTCTTCATCTGCAACAGGAATATCAATAGCATTTCCCTACTACTCATTTCAGCCTAATTTTCATGCCTTCTCTTTACCACTGCAGTTACCCATTGATGTATCTGATTTGATTAACCTACCAAGCAGTGATCTGTTCAAGTTTGCTCAAAACCGTACCTTTTTTTGGAGTGATCCCTTTTCTTTGTAATCGCAAGACTGACATTGTATCGCAATTTCCTGCTACTGATTACTGCCGATCATTGTTTATCACAATTAGTTTATCATGTCATCATTAGCTGCTGTTCAAGCTGATGGCTATTACTACCCTCCTGAATGGAGCCCTTCAAAGGGTAGTAAAGACAAATTCCATCATGTAAGTCTAATGTGGTCTGAGGCGTAATAGTGTAGTCACATCCATTAGGAGCTCGTGCTAGAAAGCTTCATTTAGGTATTGTGATCGTTCGTTTCGAAATGCCCGTTAATGTGTGGTGTGAAGGATGCAACGAACATATTGCCAGAGGAGTTCGATTCAATGCCGAAAAGAAGAAATGTGGTACTTATTTCTCTTCAGATGTGTTCGAGTTTCAGATGAACTGCCATCTCTGTGGACAGAGATTTATCATCAAGACTGATCCTCAGAACCGTGACTATGAGTTTGTTAGTGGTTTACGAAGGAAGGTGGAGACCTTTGATGTGAAGGATATTGGAACAAGGGAATTTGATGAGAAGGAACAAGCCCTAATGCGAACAGATGCAATTCGGTCTTTGGAAAATAAGGAAGTAGATTCCTTAAACTTTCAGAAAGCAGTCCCTGCTCTGGATGGAATTCGAGAGATTCAAGATCGTATTTACGAAGACGAAGATTCTCTTAATCGTGCTGTTCGCGGAAAATTGCGTGTTATGCGGAAGGCAGAAAAGAAACGAGAAGAAAAGGCGCAAGCAGCTGGACTAGGAATCAAGCTTCTTCCCACGAGTAAAAGTGATATTCGTTCAAGTCGATCTGTGCTTTTTCATAAGAAAACTAAAGCTGAAGTTGATTCTAAACTTCGCGAGTTTAATGCCCGTACTGGGAGTATTTTCGGCGAATCTAATCCTGTTCGTGACCATACTTTTCGACAGTGCATTCGTAATGGAGTTGACTTTGGAGTTTTTAAGAAGCCTGAAGCGAAAGAAGAAACTAAATCCGGTCCGAAGGTTACTGTGAAACCTAAACAGTCTATAAAGAACACACTTGGACTGATTCCCTCCTCTTATGGAGAGACTGATTAATTGTACCATGCCACTGTATTATAGAAACTGTTTGTAACAAACTCATTCTAAAGAAACTTAATGTGTTATAAGACTCATAACTGCAAAGGTTGCAATACTACTCAACACATAAATGATTGTATTTGTTTGGAGTCGTTCATCTGAAGATGGAAGAATCACCTACCCTTCATCCACTTACTCACAACTACTGTTATGTTCTCTTTTACCGTTCTTTGTGGCTTAGGTTTTATTTCCGTCAATGACTTTACTGCTTCCAGTACTGTTACTTGTTTCTGTTCTTCCAAAGTAGTCTCACTGGGAGTTACTGTTTCATCGTTCCTTCCATATGCTGATGTGTCCTTCAGATTACTCACACTGTCATGAATCTCTGTCAGTACTAACTTGTTATCTTCATAAATCTATCTATAACCAAATTCCATTTCCCACTTCTTGTTGAAATTGTTTGATTTCAGCAATCTGCTTTGAAAGGGCATTCTATACATCAACTACAGATTCACAAATCTACATTTGTTTCAATCGTATTTTCCATGTTTTGACGAATACGTTTCCTATCATAACGAGTATAGAAGAACATAAGTAGATTCAGTCCTAACATTGCAATATACGAATACTGTCCAAGTCTTCGAATCTTCTGCTCCCAAGCCCTTTCCTCATAATACCGTTTGTAGATGTCCTCCTTATACTCTTCCAACTGATGCTTCTGTAACTCAAAAAGACTATAACTCATTCTCCTCATCTTCATCTACTCAAAGTACTCTTTTCTGACATTCTCTAAAGGCATTTCCCATTCATTTTCATTCGCTACTAGTTCTGCCAGTCGCTTATTCTCTTCTGCAGTACGTTTGGGTTTCATCATCAGTTCAGAGCGTTCCAACTGCAGGTCCATTACATGCTGTTCATGATTCTACAACCTGACTCACTATAATAACTACGTACTAAGTACTCAGTATTGAGTTCTCTTAGCTGTTTGGTTGTGTATTCGAATTTCCTTTCGGATTCGTTAACACGTTTCTCAATCTCTGTAATTTGGTCATATCCAGTAGTTCTGTTAATTACATCTGAAATCCAGATGCAAAGTGCATTTAAACCAACTGTACTTTTCTCTTTCGCCATTTTCAGATTTGTGCTCATTCTATTCATGGGAATACCTGTATACACTTACTTCTCTACATAAGGCTGAGAATTTCTTTGAATATCTTCTATTCTCTTTTTGAGTGCATTTATCGACTGTTTTGGTGCCCCTTTAGCTACATGTTACATATCTTCTGGTATTGATACTAAACGATCGTTTGAATAGCAGAGCACGTCCTAACATCTTTCTGCATACGTGTTATTACTTCCTTTCTCATCTGCCAAATTCCCGTGATTCTGTTTGACCATTTGATTTATCAACAAACAAAAGAAACCATATAATCCTACTCTATAAATCGACTACACAATAACAAACCTTAGACCTATTCACAATATTCAACAAATCGCTATCTTCACTCAGAATAGTGATAAGATCATCTGTTGACGACAACATTAGAATCTACAATGAGTACTGATTACTACAAGGCTACTGGACGATCTATTGGCTTAAGACGTTTGGACTGAACCACTTTACAGAAACCATTATGAACCAGTTGATCAAAGAGAATTCCAAAGTCAGTGACACTTGGTCTTGAACCTCCAACCATATTCTTCTGGACTTGTAAGTAAACAGATCGAAGAGATGTTCCCGTAATAGCCTTGAGTGTTTTCTTCAACTGAGGGTTTTTGGAGCGCTCTTCCATCTCCTTCACCATTCCGCATAAGCATGCCAACAGAACTTGGACAAGACGTGGTAACTCAGAAACATGTGAGAGTTCACTACTTCGAAAAAAACGAAAAAGGATCTTTGACATTTGGGGAACTTGAACAGAAATGGTAGGAGTCACCACACCCGTATCAAAAACAAGTTGAAGAACAGATTTACATATATCAAGGAGACGACGAGCATCTCCCATTTCTGCCTAGGTTTCAATGCAAGAATCTACTCTTACCACTTTCTTTGCGCACAATTCAATTGCTGTGGGACTAAATAAAACGAGAGAAGTATTCAGTGCTTCATTACACATAGTACAGCGTTGCTGAATAATTCTAGAGAGATCACTTACAGTATAGGAGGGAAAAACAACTGTTTTAGGCTTTTTCTCTATCATCAATTTCATTTTCTATTCTTACTCTGACCGATTTTCAATAAAGGAAGACTTCTTTCAACCAAATCCACACTATTAGCAATGCCAATAACAATAATAATATGAGAACTGATATAGGGCCACTCAAACAAATCATAGACGATTGATCGTTCTTTGGTTAACAAATGATCAATTTCATCTATACAGATGATTCTATAAATAAGAGCATATGAATACGTATCACATTGGCGATCGTTTCCTTGCTTTATTCAGTAATGTATCTTCTAGCACCTGCTTTGCTTTGTCCCAAGCTATTTTCTCATCCAAGAGTGATTCTGCTAAAGATGAATACACATCCTATAATCAGAATCTATTTGAATTGGTACTTGATTCTTTTGAAGAGTCATTGCATTAAGATACACCTCCTTTATTCCTCTCTACGTATAATCTAGTTGAACGAGTCATACACCCATCTTGTCCTTTGTTTCATCCAATATCTTGCTTATCAGTAATGACTTTCCAATTCCAGGTGATCCACATATATAGATTGATCCTCCTTTTTGTTCTTTTAGACACCCATCAATAAATGCCGTAATTTCCTATACTATATTATTTCTAAAGCCATATAGTACTATTTTTTCCTTTTCACGACAGATCATCGTTGATGGCTTCATTGTTGTATCAAACCACTCCAAAACAGAGGACAATGGAATTCCATCTTCCTTTCTCTTCTGTCGTTTGGATGATGGGGTCGAAGTATTTACCATTGTGAGGATGATCTGATGACAAAGTTTTCAAGTGATCCCAACAAACATTAAATCAGCTCTGATTGAATACCTTTGCTGCATCCACAAGAAGACGACATAATACAGCTGAAGGTGCCTTGAAGAAAATAGTACAACCAGTACCCGTCATATTCACTTCCATCAAACAACATGAAGTGGTTCCTGCTACCTTTCCTGCAAACAACGAGGTGCGAGCTATATGTTATTTCCATCCACTTATCATACATGCTTCATTGATATCAACTGTTGCTACATGGAAGATTTTATTCACCTTATCAGCGAAAAGATTGGTATTACGAAGAGTTGACTTAATCTCTGCTTTCTGTTCGGCTTTGGTGCTATTCCATAATGCAAAGTATTCTGATGTTGTCATTGGTGTTTCACGAATCATTTCCACAAAATTGAATGGAATTACAAAATCAAGCGAATTTGTGACATTACCATCCGCCAACTGATAGCTTACTGTTCCATTCACTGATAGATCTGAACTGGGTGTTGGCTTCTGGAAATTAATACTTCCCAAAACAGTCATTTGTTCTCTCTTTGGAATCGAATCCCAGTGTAACTCCTTTCCTTCAATCTTTGCCTTTGGTTCTGCTACGTATTTCACCGTAAGTCCTTCAGTGAGAGTAGTTCGCATGGTGATATTGTGGATATCTACCTCACTCTTCATGAATATACAGAGCACTAAAGATCCATCCTATAGATAAGAAAGGATAATTTAAAAAGACTCGATAAATAGGATACCATGCCAGATGAAGATGAGAATCATGTGTTAGGAGGTTGAGAGGGCCTGATGGTTCTTTCTGGAAGATTTTGTATGCAGAGCTTAATGTACATTGAAGCATATCAATAGGAAGTTCTGTAGGTATTGGGGAGTTTAGATTAACCAGTTCAAACATATCACCTCCTGTACTAGAACTCATCCCACTGAATAAATCCAGTTCAGGAGCAGGAGTAGAAGCAGAAGTAGGAACAGAAGCAGAAGTAGAAGTAGGAGCAGAAGTAGAAGTAGGAACAGCAACAGAAGCAGGAGCCGGAACAGGAGCCGGTGCAGGAACAGCAAAGAGTGGGTTCGCAGGAGCCACAGCGGGAGAGAAGACAGGCTTCTTCGTCTTCTTGGGAGCCGATGGAACAATTCCACCAAAGAGTGCTGCAGCTTCCTTTGCTCTCGATTGATCCTCAGTACTCTTCTCTATCTCCTTCTCCTCCTTCACTTCCATGCCTCCAAAGAGATCATTTCCCGATGTTTCCATGCCACTGAAGAGATCTGTGGAGGAAGCAGGTGCCTCTGCTTCACCAAACAGAGCTGCCGCTGCTGGATTGGGCTCTGTGATTGGAGGAGCTGGGTTCAGACCAAAAGAACCACTAATATTGGAGAAATCAAGGAATCCATCTTCCTTCAATTCAGCCTTACGCTCTGCAGCAGGAATATGAACAGGAATAGGTTCTGGAGGAGCTTCATATGCGTCAGTTTTGAGACCTTTATCTTCATCTTCACTCAAGTCGTGTTCTTCATAGTCTTTCATACCACTCAATCGACCCTGCATCACATAACTATCCAGGAAATGCAGTTCTGAATCAACGATGATAGCTGAATCATGTTTTGTTGGAATTGCAGCCAAAAAGACATCAGCTCCAGACTTACACATCTCTCGGAACTCCATGGCCTGCTGTACCAGTCCCGTATCATGACTTCTCACACATTCCCGTACCATCACTGAAGCA
Source organism: Blastocystis sp. subtype 8 (assembly GCA_027406425.1). NCBI lineage: Eukaryota > Bigyra > Opalinata > Blastocystidae > Blastocystis > Blastocystis sp. subtype 8. The sequence continues at coordinate 9,740 of JANPWN010000442.1, forward strand.
ATGGTGGGAATTGTCTGTGTCTGAGCCGAAATCTTCATGAAAGCAGATAACAAATAGGATTTGGTTTCTGTACTCAATGCAGGACGATACCAGACTGCAGCCAATGCATCAACTATCTCCGCAAGAGATGGATCCTTCGATAAATGCCCATATTCACCAAAGATCCATGTTGCCACACGTACTAGATTCTCAGGAGCCAGCATATCTCGAATCAATGGATAGAGCTGGGAGATAGCAAGACAACGAAGCTCTCTATCCACTGCTGGATCACCTTGGCTTTCTGAGAGCATCTTGATGAGATTTGTCTCCACAGCTGGCTTAACTTGCTTGCCTCCAAATGCAAAGACTTCCGTCATTGTATTAATATACCACGAAGGGTCTGGAGCAAATCTAATTATTGATTTCCATCTCTCTTTTCTTACCTCTCAGCAACTTCACAAATATAATCAACAAGAGATTGGCGTTGGAACTGATCATAAGTGGAACTCAAAGCGACCAGGAATCGCTTCACTATGACATCCACATTCTGACTATTACACATACGGTGTAATATACGGAGAGTCTAATCATCAAATCATCTTTATCACATACTGAAGTACGAATAGTTACATCTTCACTCTCAAGACTATTCAATACTACCATCTGAAGTCTCACAACATATTGAGGATAATCCTATTCATAAATACATGAATATACCATAACCTGAATCATATCAGCCATACACGTCAAACCCAAATACTTCAGATTACTATCACGACTATTCACCATTCGATCAATGATACAAGCAGCTTCTTCCAACAAGTCTTCATTTGGATATATGTGGATGATTGCCTTAACACAATCTGCAGAAATCGCACAAGCCAAGTGATGTGGGAATACTCGATCTGCTCGACGCATTGCACTCAGAATCGACACATACATAGCTTCGGAAGAGGTCTGATCATTCTGACCTAATGCAGCCAGAATCTACAATAAACAAACTCATTCAATGATTACTCGAATAATCTTCATTTGCATCCAAGGTGCTGGAAGAGTATCGAAGTCATAATTAGTATCAAATTGACTATTCACAATACGCAGCAACATATCTGAAAAGAATGGAACCAAATCCTTGTATTCGTTGGGATCCGCCTACCTTATGAGTTTCACATATATACGAACAATCACGAAATCATGCAATACAGAAATGCAAGAAAAGACAACAGTGACATTATATGACTCGAGAAGACGACGCAGTTCGCTACTCATTTCTCCAACACTATCAGGATCTAATTGATGGAAACGTTGTAACACCATAATTGCTTTGCATAATACAGTAGCTCTATAATTAAACTGTTTACCAATTCCCACTCTTTGTGATGGAGTGCCTGATATACAAGATGTACTAATGCGGGAATCATATCCTTTGTCAGTAATTGGCTTGTTGCAATCAGAGCTGTTGACACTTCTAAGTAGTTCTTACTCTGAAGATCCATTTGAAGACGATTTACAATCATAAAACGGAACTCATGTTCAGGGGGAATGCAAAGTGCTGCAGTAATATATCCAGCCTTCTTGTTAATAATATTCGGATCTGAACAAAGCTATTCTGACATCCTATAAACACTCCATACCTCAATTGCTTTCAAATAACCAAAAGGTGCTTCATATCCGAGCATTTCACAATATACCATGCGGACTAGTGCTTCACGAAGGTCATTCTACACTCAAAATCCCAGATTACCACTTACCCCCTTCAAATCCTTTTCCTTAAAACGCTTTTTGAGGTGTGCTAATTCTGCTTGAATTACAATATCCTCCTCCTAAACCGATAAGTACTAATGCGAAGAACGCTTACTTCATGGGTTTCACAAGCAGCAACAAGTCTCACAAAGTCATTAAATGCTTTTGCCAAAATAGATGACACGCTATGACCCACTTTTCCGGCGAAATTGCCGACTGAGCTTCCAAGGTCTCCTGCAACAAGAGAAAGCTCATGGCCGACATTACTACCGATGATATGCATCTGATCTCCAAGTTCCTCAGTGTAGGACGACAATTTCTCTCCAACTCCTTTTGCTGCAAATCCGATGGCACTCGCAGCATCTAGTGTAGCATCACGTAAATCACTCACAAAGTCCATGGTTTCACACCTTGTTTTTTGTGTCTTTTTCTAGAATAGTGTTCCCCTTCATACGAGGGATATCTACCTAATTGCTACAACAAACAGTTCACAAAAGCTTCAACGCAATAACAAACGTACTAATAGCCA
>JANPWN010000444.1:0-27497 GCA_027406425.1 Blastocystis sp. subtype 8
ATTGCTGCTGAGAAGGCCAAGAAGAGTTCTCTGTAAAGGAAGACTTGGTTCTATCGTCAATAGACTGTTTGTTGAGAGATATGCTCTTATGTGTATCCCTGTCCTTTGTGATATGTTATTAACATTCTGTTCTCATAGAATGTATTACAAACAAGTTAATGAACATTGACAAATTAACGGCACATATTCTCAATAATAGTAATCATATTCTCAGCTTCCTTGCTCTCATCGACAGGCTGGAAACGTTGCACACTGCTTCTCACACGTCCTTCATAGTTACTTGAAGTCTCTGCCTAAGTCTCAATTAGTCTCTTCATGTATACCTTCACACGTAACGTCAAAATATACTCCTTAAATAAAGCTTTTTTAAACACATTATCGTATTCATCCTTGTTACTCAACATCAATTCATTCAACTGCTCAGCACGCATACCCAACAGGGTTTCGGCATCATCATTGAACATCGACACATATGCACTTCCTGTGTGATCCATTATCTCCATATTCATCACATAGCGATAACTTGGTGCAGCAAAACGTCTACAAAATCACCCCGATTTTGGAATTCTTACTGTCCACAGGATTCACATACCCACATTCCATCAGGTCCCTGAGTTACTTTCTTCTGACATTTCTTACCATCAGCTCCCGCGGGACTACTCATCAAAATCTCGGATCATCTCTACCTTGCACAAGAAGGATAAAAAACAGCTTTATCGTGAGGAATATTACGAATCATCGCCTTCACTGTGATGAAATCAGGCTTCTCACCAAAGCCCAGATGATCATCCTATAGATGAGATTCTATCTTAATAACTACATTGATGACGGAAAGAGTCTTCCGTTTTAGTGGATCCGCTGCAGTGGGCTGCATAGGAACACTTAGACTCACTGGAGCTTGACCTCCCTGGTTAGCATACCATTGACGAAGACTCATTGCTTGAGGGATATCAGGATTCAAGGTGAAAGAAGTCGAATCGAAGCCACTCAGAGAATGACCTCCAAAATCACTCACAACAGCACTCTAGAATCATTATTCTCATAGAATAGATGAATACCTTAATGGCGATGACAGGATGATTCGCTAAACGATCATCTGTAATCATCGCATTGTCTCCAAAGATTGTGAAATTTATCGACTTGGGTTAAACAGATCAAAAGAATAATACATTATTACTGCTATCTACAATAGTCAGTTGCTTGCGTTTCATTTCATTTCCCTTTCTCGAACGGAATTCACTCATGGGTTCATGGGATTCCACAATAGCCAGAATATCGACTGCTTTACGAGGCTCCATTTTTGCGACATCAGCAATACTGACGAAATCGTAATGTTGTGTTTGAATTGCTTTATCATCTCCAACTTCCTGAATTTGAGCTATAAATCAACTCAATACAAAAATTCCCACTAAATCGATTCGCAGCTAATTCATATTCATTCTTTAGAGGATTGTATCTTCTATTCGCAAAACTCACTTTCATGTTGCTGAAATCATATACTTTTCCTTGTTGTAGATACTCGTAAAACAAATCTACACACTCACTGAAGAAGGCAATCCGGATCTCTGAGCCTTCACTATCCTACAAATGAACAATAAAATCCTTTCTTACCAACAGATCTGCATTGAAGAGTTTTCCTTCTCCTCGCTGAGAATTGAATGATCTTACTGAACTTTTATTGGTGACACGACACTATGAATAATAAGAATCGATCATAGATTACACGAATATACCAATTCTTATCAAGATATGGATGAATTGCAGAGATAGGAATTTGATTGAATCGAGTTGTATCCACCTGATAGTTTCCTCCGACAGGTCCATTTTTCACAGCCATAGTGGATCCAGTAGCAGGTTGAGTTGGTTGGTAGGATGATTGTTGCTGGTATGGGTTTTGCTGCTGATAAGGCTGTTGATATGTTGATTGTGGTTGTTGATATGTTGATTGTGGTTGCTGATATGATGGTGGCTGCTGATAGTTAGGCTGCTGATAGGCCTGATGCTGCTGTTGGGGTGGGTAAGCAGGAGGCTGCTGTTGATATACAGAAGGCTGTTGTTGTGGCTGAGGGGCAGCAGTCTAAACTTTATACAATTCAGAAACCATTACAGAACCTGGAGGATTACCAATCGCATAGTCCATCTGTTTTACAACGGTCATATCCGTAACATAAAAAGCACTAAAACTAACCAAGAACTAATCAAAAATGACCTATCGCGGACTTTACGACTCGAGATAATGTGAACAATAGTATTCTTACGGATTTCACCACTTTCGATCTTCTAAACAAATAAGCAATCCATAATAATTCAAACTTCAACAAAAGGCATGCTAGTTAATGCACGAATCGTGTTAGCGCCATCGGAAAGACTAAATCTAGGGATAAGGTTCCTACCAATACTGATACAAATATCGAACAGTTTTCTGGTCACTGTTCATGATTCTCATGTTCACCATCTATACATCAAACATGTGAACAATAAACTACTTGAAGAGTGAGTCCATCAATATTTGAAAGCGCTGAGGCATTCGCCAGGCTATTCACACTCAGTCCATTCATGATATAAGAATTATTGTTTTTGGAGGCAATTTGACTTTTATGAAACCCCTTTGAATTCCCGCCAAAACCGAGTTCTTTAGAAACAAACAACCGGGGTTGAAAATAAGAATAACCCAAAGAGAATGAGAAACAGGCAACAATGAACTGCCTACAACTATAATCTTCTATCAAAGAGAAAAGGCACTCATTATCTTCCCAACAAGCCTATTATGATAACATGGAAAGTTATGACAAAGAACCTTTTTATCATAATCATAAACTGAAACGCGGAACTTGCTTTTTCCGCTCATACAATCCATTGTTCGAACAGGAATAATAGAAAGGAACAGTCGCTGATACTCAATGCGTGCATTTTTCTCTTTCGCTTCCTCAGCAGCATTATCTAACAGCACTGATATAACTCGATTCACACCAAAATCTAAAAAGACATCTACAGGAGTGATTTGAACACCCTTCATTCTAAGGATCACTCTTGTTTCTCACTCCCTACGTATATACTAACAGACCTTTGTTTTGCATCAACAACTTGTCATCCAATTCGGTTCGATTTACCAATGCAGAATGTTGACTTGTTGCATATTCACAATGAACTTTCATAGAGTTTACAATTGAACTGTGAACTATCTTCTCTGAGGAAGTATCCACAAAAACCTCAGGACGCGAAAACTCCACCTCCCACGTTTTCTCTAAATCCTACTTATCATTCATTAACCACCAAATATACTTCAGTACTTAAAACTTGAGTACTATTCACTTCAACGCAACGTCGTTGGTAAAACGTATCTAGATCAATTTTGTAGCAATATTTAATGCTATCCTAAGCTTTACACAATATATAGTATTTCTACATTGACAACATGAAGAGTACGAAGGGTACTGCGTTTGTAGATAGGAGTATGGTGGACAAAATGCCTCAGACGCTTCAGAGCCTCCTCCGTCGAAATGATGGGAAAATCAATCTGAGGAGTATCCATTTTTATTGCTCGTAGTGTATATGAGTCATTAGGAGGAACAGAGATGAGTTCTCCTTTCTTCATACTCTACATCTCAGTCTTTTTTACTGTACATACATTTGTAGAGATTTCTTCATCAGTTGGCTGCTCTTGAGCACAACCATGTGTGGTTTGTTCCTACTCTTAAACACCCTTGAATCTCAGTTTACGGCACGTAAAGAAGTGTACAGCATGGATACAAGTTAATGGAATAGGATAAAAAAAGATTGCGAAGAAAAGAAAAGTGACCACAAAAATACAGAACACAATTAAAACGCAGAACAATCTTTACCTAATACCTGTTTTGACAAACACTTCGTATTACATCACTAAAATTCATTCCTGTACTTTGACAATGCTTTCGAATAATCGCACACTTCCTGCCTTTTCCTTGTTGGTTTTTGATGAAGTCTTTCGATGAAATCCTTGTAAACATCCTCGTTAATAACCTTTTTCACTTTCCACGATTCTTCATACATGTCCGCATAAACAGATCTAAGTATCAGATCTTACACTGGAATCAAACGGTCTGTGCGGAATATCGAAGCCAAATCCAACTGTTAGGACTTTAAACACATACCCTAATCGTAAGGCCAATTTCCAATTCTCACCCTTATATTCCAATTCATCAACAAATTGAACTTTATTATACCCATAATTAATGAAGTTGTCATCATATAAAGGACTCAGTTCAGTTCTCCTTAGCAAGGTGTATGGTTCCATGATAGCATAGGGAATACATGGTAAGTCTTGGACTGGCTTTGAGAAAGTCCACCAATCCTTATCTACAAATCGCTAGGAATGAGAAAGAACCTCTAAACATACGTGTGTTGGTAAAAAGCCATTAGCTATTTGACAAATCTTCTCCCTCATACACTGTAAGAGGGACTGCTTGTCTTTAGGAAGATAGGGACTCAAATCGTTGAAGCAGTTATCAACAACTTTACAAATTTCTCTCTTTTCGGGTGTGAATTGGAATGCGGGAAGTACAAATGCAACTCGCTCTTCATTTAATTGTACTTTTGGAATTGTTGATAAACCCTCATAAAGTCCATCTATAATGTGAAATTCCGCCTTTGAGACAACAGGATGGCCACAAATCCATATCAAGATTTAGAAAGTGTGACGTTCCTATAAAGTTGATAGCAAGATTTCTCAGAGTATTAATTGGGTAAATAGAAGCATTGAATCGATCACAAGTTAGAGTCACTCCTTCTGTTGAATTCTACTCATCAATAGCCATCCATCTTGTTACCGAGTCATGATAAATACAATTGTCACCTGCTTGAAGAGGTACTCGATCATCAACAATATAGAGTACAATCCGAATATTATTCCTTTCAATACCAATCAGAGTGTCTTCAACGAGAGAAAATTCTGACCACTTTGTAAAGATGGCAAGGGACAAAGGACTAAGATTAACAACAAATAACAAGCATACCCAGACCACCTCTCAAGCAAATCTTTCAAATAATGAAGACGATTTACTCTGAAATGACATATTAGCACAATCCCTACGAAGAATGAGTCACAATAGAAATGTCGGTATTCCTGTAGTCATAAGAAGATTCTTCGTAACAATTTAACGAGCGTATACCTGAATTCCATGTCACAAGATAGTGTTGTTGACAGTACTGATAGTGTTTGGGATTTCTTTTACATGGAATGAAAGATTCTGGATGGGATTCAATGAAATGCTCAATTGAGATAGTCCCAGTTTCGTCACATGGATAAAGAGCCAGATTCTTCTGATCGTTTCCTTCCACTAAAATGAATCAATTCAACAACTCTAACTCCAAGTGACAGAAGTCACTTTATCCCTCATTCCATGAATAATTATATCTCTAGAATAATGTAGTGTGACTGTTCCGACTAGACATGTGATTCTAGAATTAAGCACTCTCCTCTCGTTTCGCACATTATGATAACATATGTGATCACACTCCTCATCTGATTGAGGTGAATCTTTATTGGTAAACCAATAGACTGAGATTGGATTCGCTGTCAAAACAAACAAAGGAAAAGGAATGATACTAAAGTCACACTCAATTAGCTTTCTTATTCAAAAAACCCTTCTTCTTTCCTTCAAAACCAGGCCGATGCTTATTTGCCTTCTCCTTCTGTCGTTTCTATCTGTCACACTTCCTTATTTTTCCCTACCTTCTCAGCATTCATTCTTTCCTTCCACTCTTCCTGACTCTTCTTCTTCTTCTGTTGCTGTTGTTTTAAAGTCTAAAATCACACAGTTCACAAATTTCTACCTTCCTTAGCTTAGCAGGGTTATCCTTCTTCTTAATACCTTCAACCTTTCTCAATGCGTCATCCATCTCCAAATTTAATGCTTCCTTCTATTCATCACAATTACGAAACACTAAAACTCTTCCTGCCTCAGTTGATTTCATTTCTTTCAGACGTTCCTGTTTCCGCTGAGCTTGCTTCAACAGCGTGTGAATATCTTTACGTGCCTTTGGACGCAAACTAGTGTCCACTTCCTTCTGGGTCTTGATCTTGCCAAATTGTATACTGACTATAAACCACCTCTTCCAGACTCACTTTGAAATGACATCAGCAACAGACGGAGCAGTCACTTCCACAGGGACTGGGTTCTTTTCTACACTTGTTGTCTTGACACGTTTCTCCTTGCTTTCAGTCTTGGAAGCACTTCCGCTACGTTTATTTCTCTGCTTCTGGTCGTTCCTCTTTGCAGCTTCAATTCGATTTTTCCGTAACATCTCGATCTTTGCATTTAACCTCTCTCGAAGCTCATCTAACGACTTGGCAGCTATACATGACCACAAAATACTCAATCCAACGTTCCGTTGCAGGAGCGGGAACGGCAGGAGGAACAACTTCTTCTGCCATCTCTGCTTCCTTTTTTGTCCTCTCTGAGATCTTATCAACCATCGTTGTATCATTTTCTGGATTGAACTTCTCCTTCCGCTTCTTTAGCGCGTTTTCCTTCATCTCCTGAATCTTATCCGCATTTCCATTCTTCTAATCCATTAACTTAAACAATAAGCCACGAACTTTTAGATATTTCTTCCAACGGTTATTCTCTTCCTCTGTTGGCTGTAGATACAAGGAAGCAGGGATACAATCCAGGATTTCGTCAAAGAACAATGCATGTTCGTGAATAATTGAAATTTCTTCGGCCATTATCCACTCTGTGACTACATTAATTGTTGACATTGTTGAGGCGGAACACACGGGAATTCACAAAACTTTGCTTATCAACAAACAAACAATAATCGTACACCCTGACCCTTCTCATATACATCCAAGTCCATATATATGGGCTCTGCTGGCTTCCAAATCTGTAAAAGGGAGTCTTCACCTGTTGAGGCAATCATCCATGGAGTCTACATTTCATTGATTCTTTCATACCTACATTTGGACTCCAAGCAACAGCATTGACAAAGTTCGTATGGCCTCCATGAACAAACACTAATTCCGGTGCTCCCTCTTCAGTAGTCATCGAAACTCCAATTCGTCCCAGATCCCAAACACAAACTCGCCTATCTCGACCACATGTAGCCAAGCAACTGCAGTTAAGCGGATTCCATTCGACACCAGTTACAACTCCTGTGTGTCCCACCAATGAGTGAATAGGTCGTGCAAGATTGCGATTGTCCCACAAACAAACGGTATTCTCATCACCCGATGTTGCAAGCAGGAAACGCTCCACTGGATGTGCTGAAACTGTGTAAATTGATCCTTCCCGTTGAATAATTGGTGAGTGTGTGTTAGTCCGACAATCATACATGTAGACATGACCATCCATTCCTCCACTGAAGAGAGTAGATGCATCTGACGGATGCCAGCACACTGACTATAGATAAAAAAGACAAAAGTCCACTACAGAAATAGCCTGTTGATGTGCATGGTACTCTACAATAGGTTGCTGGGAGTTCCCAAATGCATCCCAAACACACACCTTTCCATCATCACTTCCAGCAGCAACACGCCCATCCGTAACAACGGACCAATCAAGTCCATGACAGGTGGAGGACTGACCAAGGAAGGTATTGTCTGGGTGCATGTAAATATCGATTGGGCTTGATGGTTGCTTTCGAAGATCAAATAGATTTATAGCACCATTAGGACCGGAGGCAATTACACACTGTGTACACGATGGGCAATAACGCAAACTAGATCTTACAATACCCTCTGTCCTTCACTTGTAAATAACACCATCATGATTGATACGACTACAAGTGGTGACCTTTCCATCGATACGACCAGCACTAAGTTTTTCTAACTTTTAAATTACAATTGGAATGATACGATTTCCCTCTTCCGTGAAGTAAGAAAGATCAACTTCAGCTTCCGCAAATGGAATTTGGATTCCAAGTTGATATATGAAATTTTGCTCGCCCTGAGGAGCATTTGTAGAAAAATAGAGATTGTTAACAGAGTATTGATGTCGTTTCTGTCTATTCATAAATTTAACAAGGAAAAGGATCACGTTGTTGCTCCTTTCACCCATTCAATTGTATTTGATTTGAATTCCAGTGAATGAACCATCAAAAAGTCATATCTGAACATATTAATCATCAAAACAATACCAACAGCATGGGAGACTCGTCCAACCACTGACCATAGGACTGGATAGTGAGATCCAAATCCTGACTCGGTTCTTCGAAAAGTACAGAGGCACCTAAACTATCGTTGTCGTCCTCCATGCATGAATACAATACTCGTTAATTGATTCGAGATTGATTGCGTGTTAGGCACAGCCTAATTGTACTGCCAGAAAAGGTACCGAATCTGGATGGCCTTCGGTTTCTGGAAATTGATAACTGTCCACTCTGTGTGCATTCTAGAGGTTTCAATTTGGTTGAACACGATGAAGTTGGATGAATTACGTCGAAAATCATCTGTTAATGACGAAACCACTCGCTTTATTAGGAATGCATTGGAATGCAAACTAAGGGTATGTCTATAATTACTAGATGATCTAATTGGTTTAGGGTGATTGTGAAGCGTATAAGGTCATCCTTCAATTGTTTGAGAATCAACAAGACCCCGAGGCAGTTGTTACAATGACTACTAGTATCGGTCACTGCATTAATCTGATCAGTAACAACTGGGAAGTCTTCTTCGATCTTGTTACAACCGTTCTTAATGTCCCTTTTAATTCAAACTATGAAATTGCTGTCATTCTAACTGATTTCTGTACTTCTTTGGCATCTATCAATAGCAACTACAACAAAGTGATTTTCAATATGTTGTATCGGGAGTTGATGGGTTTAGCTCCTACTCCTGTGGTAACAAATCAGCAAGATATGATGTGTACGTGTTTCTTCCACTCTCTTCATATTTAGCCCAAAGTACTCGAGATAAATTTATTGATCTCATTCACAATTGTATTCGATCGATTCTCAAGGTCTCGCCTATGAGTGGTGAAGTATGTCTTAGCTGCTTTTCCCGCAATTACCCCTACATTACAAAGGAAACTTATCTTCACAAACACGCGGTGCAGAATCTCTTGCGCATGTTCTCGTATGCGCCAGTACTGCGAGAACGAGGATTGTCTCTTCTTGTGGAGAAGCTAATTGAGATTGATGTTTGAACTGAATTAAAGCATAAAACTTAGGTTGAGATTCGTTTGGATGATATCGAGGAAGATAACGAAGAAGCACTCGTTACCAGTGTTGCAAGCGTTCTTCTTCCTCTATGATTTCATGTATAGGATTCCTTATCCGATAAACTTGATTGCTTGTTAATGTTGGTATTTGAGTATCTAGAGAAGGAAGTGTCAGTGGATCCAGCCAATGCAAAGATTCTCTTTCGAATTCTCCAGAAAGTTTTCGAGAAGAGCATTATGCTAACACATCGTAGCAAATATACCCAATTTCTTCTTTTCTTCATCTGTCACTATGATCAGTCTTTCGTTGAACGCTATGTTGGACGTCTAGTTGACTGGTACTGTTCTGAAGAGGCACCAGTCATCACTCGACAGACATGCTGTGTATATTGTGCCTCTTTTGTGTGTCGAGCCAAGTATGTGAGTATCGATATTGTCCGCAGTGTTCTCTACTTTTCTCTTGTTTGGATTCAAAAGTATATCGAAGGGTATGATTTACAAGATCGACCCTTGAATCCTGGAGATCCGGGACATTTAGTGTTTTATTCCGTCGTACAAGCTGTTTGTTATATTGTCTGCTTTACAAGCAGACGGTTCGAACAAGAACCATCAGGATTAGCGTTTCTACGAAGATGGGACTGGACGCGAATTCTGAATAGTCCTTTAGATCCACTACGAGTGAGATTGTAGTGCGCTATGTTATGAGTAGTATTGCATTTCATCGATTGCAAATGAGTTCATTCGAGTTTGTCGAAGACTGGACCTCCTTCTTATTCATGAAATCAACAGCAACTATGTACAGTATCTTATCACCTCTCAAATCAACTCTTCAGGAGATCACTGTACATATTCATGGGGGATCATCATGACTAGTCGAAAAGGCTACTACAGATATCGGAAGTGGTTATAACCCTCTGGATTCCTTCTTTCCTTTCGATCCATATCTTCTTCATGATAGTTCAGTTTATATTTCTCCTTTATATGTGAATTGGTCGGATGTGGTCGGAGATGAAGAAAGTGACGATTATGACTCTGATGACGAAGAAGAGGATCATAGTAGTGAGAGTTTGTCGGAATCTTTCATGTCTTCTTTGAGCATGTCCATTGAATCTCATTCCTTAAGTTCACCGCAGTTTGAAAAAGAAAAGGAAGGAGCGAGGCAACGGAAACTATCCTTGTCATTAGTGTATGAAGATGGAGCGATGGAGACACAGGAAACACATGCTTTTGAGAGCAACCCTCTATCCTATAATGATGACAGTGACGATAAAGACTTTCAAAAACTTAGCTTTACACGTATGAGGAAGATGAGTGATGCTGGAGGATGGTTTTGTGTTTGTTATTATACATTGGGATCCCAAAGATTTTCTGTCTGTCCTGCCTCTCTTTTTAAATCATGCCTCTTGATCCCGAAAAGATTGTTCTGAAGAACGTATGTCTCAAGCAAGTGCTGGAGATACAGTGTTTTCAGCGAAATACACAGGTTGTGGAAGGTCGTTGTTATCTAGTATATCTTATCTCAAGCAATACTGCAACGGATGAAAGATTTAAATCAAACCTTGCCAGAGAATAGTGATCCATACAAGCGAGTACTCTTCTTTCATGCCTTTCAAGATGTATTTCCCAATTAAAAGGATGTTGAGAGATTAGGTTAGCAACATTTTAAAAACTGCAAATCCAAATCTGGTGCTGAAAGAGTTTTCGAAGCTTGTTTACATTGAGGCGTGTTCTCAACTGTAGAGACCATTGTTGAAAGATAGTTCTAATTATGAAACGTCTTATATTGCTCTTCAGCTGTTAGCTGTTGTAAGAGATGTACTGTTCTGGTGTTTTGTAGTTCAGATTAATACAGAGAGGGTCGGACTCAACTTCTACTAAAATGATTCTTGACAGTGTTGATGTTGATAGTAGGAATTAGATTATCTATTTCTTATGTAGAAATTAAGGATCCAGTTCTCTCATCCTTCTATACCAAGTTAGAGTCCTGTTATGACAAAACAGAAGACTATAATGAAGAACGAGTCAAATCGACGGAATTAACTGACGAGTCAGTTCGTGTGAGAGATAATATCCTTACATTTATTACTTCTTCCGAGATTTCAACTCTCGGTGAAGCACACTGTGATTCGAAGAATCGCACTTCTTCTGCTCCTCCTCCTTCTACTTCCGATCCCTCTTCTACATCTTCCTCCACAGATGATGAAGACAGTGACCCATCAGCCAAAAAGCGGCGAATGAATGAAGAACATGATAGTGCATTTGAAGAACCGTTTGATTCCGACAGCGATGAAGTGTCACTAGCGGATGTGTTGCAGAAGGTGTAAGTGATGGGATAAGGGTATCACTTAGGTCTCAATCTTCAAAGATCATTGTAGAAACTGCAAAGCCCAAGCCTACAATACGTCATAAATGGACTTCAGAAGAAGATGAATTATTGAAGGAAGGATTGAAAGAGTACGGTGTTGGAAATTGGGCAATGATTCGAGACAAGATGAAACTGGATCGTACTGGTCAACAGATTAAGGATCGATGGAGAAATTTGGTAAAAGGTGGATTGTTGTGAGGTGTTTGTTGTGAGTTATGTGAGGAATTTAATGGTTTGAGTAATAACCTATTGAGCCTTTGGATAGGCCGTTCTTCATAGGAGAAGATATGGTAATTCAGTAAGGTCTTCCATAGCTCAGTTGGTTAGAGCGTGCGGCTGTTAACCGCAAGGTCGACGGTTCAAGCCCGTCTGGGAGAGCTTCTTTTTCTCATTTAGAGATAATATCTATAATAAACACTATGCAAACACACTATGTAAACAACTTTATAATGAGCAGTCCAACAGCAACAATAATAAAGATCAACACCATATCCATACAAAACTTGTCTCCACCTCGTGACTTCTTTAACGTGTCACTCATCTTCTCCTGCACCTTCTTCATATGTTCGTTCGTCTTATCGACGGTCGTTTCCAATTCATCCAACATCTTATTCTGCTTCTGAATCTCATCATTCATACCTTGAGCCATTCCCTGAAGATCATCAATTCCTGAACTGATCATCTCCAGGATCTGATCCACCTCCTGTTGATTCTGTTCGATCTGAAGCAGACCCTGTTGCTGTGCATCTGTAAGCTCCGGGCCACCACCTCCATGAACCTCTCCGAACAATTCCTTCTTCTTCTCTTGTGTTGTTTCTATATTCACAGAAACTAAGTATAACTACCAGGTCCGTCGCCTGAACTCGCAGGAGTATACTCTGTTTTCTTAATTTCAAACGAAGTAGTCTCTGCAAAACCAATAGTTGTATCTAACGTCATTGCCTTCTGGCCTTCTTCACTCTTCTCTTGAACCTGTTTAATTTGAGATTGAATCGCAGCCAATGCATCCAACCGATCTTTCAATTCCTCAGGGGAAAGCTTTCTCTACAAATGTCACACCTAACTCTACTATCATAGTCCTACAATGCGTTTCTTGCGGTCCTTCTCATATTTCTCCTTCAATTTCTCATAGTTTCCACAAATGTCCTTTAGTTTCTTGAACACAGAGGCATTGACTTCAATAACCTTTCTTCTATTTGCACCTCGTTCTGTAAGCTCATTTCTCTTTTCGATTAGCTAAACACTCAAGGAATGTCAAAAACACAGGTACATCCTTCACCTCCGAAATTTGATTGAGAATCTTGGACTGCAGTGCTTGGAATCCCTTTTCGTCTTCTTCAACAGTTACACCTTCCGGGACATCCAAGCCGAGTTCTTCCTGCATATAGCGCAATTTCTCAAGTCTTTCAGTTACTTCCTTTTCCATATTGAGAATGAGACTAATGTTGCGTCCTTTCGATGACGATATGAAAACGGATCCCACGGTTTTTTGTCCATCATCGCAGAAGGCTTTGGATAACAAACACGTTAGCTTTGATAAAAGGCATTCTGAAAATCAGAGTAATGAGCAATCATTTCCCTTGTGATGGACGGTTTTGTTGACTTCACAACATCGACCAATACGGCTTGAGATATTGAGTTTACATTCATATCACTACGTAATGCCTGATACACGGCTTCTCGACAGATATTTTCTATATCAGCTCCCGAAAACCCTTCCGTCATATTGGCCAATTCATCCAAATCGAGAGTATTATCTGTGTTAAGGTGGTCCGAATATACTTTAAAGATTTCTTTTCGAGCAGTTCGATCAGGTGGAGGAATGTACATGAGTTGATCGAAACGACCAGGTCTCAGTAACGCATCATCAATCATTTCGGGTCGATTTGTAGCTCCCAATATAATAATTCCATTACTATTGTCGATGCCATCCATTTCTGTTAAGAAGGTTGCCATAACCCTAGTTTGTACCACATCATCTCCACTTCTCATTCCTCGTTTGCACACCAATGCATCAATTTCATCAAGAAAGATAATGGCGGGGATTGCAGCTCTAGCGCGGGCGAAAAGAGACCGGATAATGAACTAATGAATACGAATTTCGAAATGGATACTTCAGATTCACCAACATAAGGTGAGAATACTTGAGAAGTGTTAAGAGTCCAGAATGAGGAGTGAGACTCCGAAGCTAAAGCACGAGCCAGTGTTGTCTTCGCACAGCCTGGAGGTCCATAGAGAAGAATCCCTCGAGGAGGTGCCAAATGGAATCGATCAAACTGCTGTTTGTGAATGAGAGGCCACTCAACGAACTATTGTATTAGTCCTCCTAATCCAGTCTCACTTTACGAAGTTGATTCTTTACGTCTTCCATTCCTCCTATACTATTCCAATGAATCCCAGATACATGTCTCTCATTCTTCATGACAGAGGGTGTGATTCCTCCGAGAACACGTATAAGAAATGATAGTGACAATCCTGCCGACTCTTCCACACTTGTTATCATCACCTGCCGAACAAACAATTCAAGATCAGCTCCTGAGAAGCCACGAGTTAAAAGACTCAATTCATTCAACTCTCGATCCATACTGTCACATACTCCATACGATGCAAACAGCTTCGCCAGAATCTCTCTCCGTTCTTCTTGAGTTGGTGGAAGAATCGTCAACTCACGATCAAATCTTCCCGCACGTCTTAATGCAGTGTCTAAGAGATAGGGCTGAGTAGAGGTTGCGATTACTAATATGCGTCGTGAAACCAATAGTCCATCCAAACAAGTGAGGAATTGAGAGACGAGCTGAACATTCTCTTGGTCATACTCAGATCGTTTGACGCAAATTCGATCGATATCGTCAATGACAAGAATTGCCACATTTTGATTATTACTCTCAACAAAGTTAGATGCATTTGTAAAGACTTCTATTCATCAAGGTTTACTCATAATTAGACTCTGAATGGATCGTGATCCATCACCATAATTCACATTCTGTAATGAAGCAGGTGTGAGAGTCTGAACAAAACAATTGACAAAGGGCTTACAAAACTGAATAGCCGAATTAATCTAGGCTTCATCACTGTTCCAAATGAATACCACAGCAGACTTACCAAGTCCATGATCCCCTGTTATTAGAATACCTTTGAATAGACGCAACGAATCGGATTCAAGTTCCTTCTCGAAGATTCGATGATAAAGAATTGAAGTAACAAGGACACGATAGCATTCTGAGAGACCAGGAAGAGGACAGTGAAGCGAGAGCAATGAAGGAGGTGGTAAGAGTGTTTCTGAAGAAAATTGGGTTCGTTTCAATATCACAGTAGTGTCGACTAGACAAGTAAGAATGGAATCATTCGGTAAGGAACTAGACTTGATATAGATATGATCGAGTACGATGTAATAGTATAAGAATAATCAGCAATAGTGACACAACCTCCTGTTAGAACAGGACATCGATGTAGGTACTGTGATAATCGGCGATTAAATGAAACAGAAGACATCTGTAATGGCGTCTCCATTACTAGTCGAATTGCTTCTTTAGGAGGAGTTGATTGGATTATCGTAGCAACAACGTACTTCGATAATGGATTAACATTCGATATAGACTTATAGGAACATGGAAAGAGGAGAATAACTGAGTTTGAAGGAGATGGCTTCTCCCATGCTACTGCAACAAAAGTGTATTTCTATAAGATTATTGCATTCCATATAACAAACTTCTCCGTGAATAGAAGTTGATAACAAAATGATCATCCCAGAAGCAAGTCGTTCTTGTTTCATTATCATTCTAGGGATGTAGCATCGTCCGAATTCCTCAATTCGGTCATCTTTCACCAGCTCAACGGTATATCTCTTTTGCTGATCCATAACAACGTCTCCAGTCAATCCTCACACACTACAACAAAAATGAAAAGAAACTAGTTGAGTGGGAAAGAATGATTGATATGAAAGTTAGTCAGGGAACTCCCATCCATCAAATAGGAATTTTCACACTTTCTTACCTCCTTTCATCCGTATACTCACAGAACCCAATATGACCCATTGAACATCAAGGATGATTGACCACTGTACATTTAGCAGAGTACACCAAAATCAGTCCTGTTTCTGGCAGGGAATCTGTCATCCAAAAAAAGGAATATCGATGTCTACTGAAGGAGAAAAGGTTGTTGAGAATGAGAAGAAGGAAGTCCTCGAGGAGACTACTCCTGAGAAAAAGACTGAAGGTAACTCGCTGTAGGAGTATGATAATGAGTAGAAACCATTCCCAAAACGCATAAACTTCAGTCTGCATGGTCTTTCTGGTATAATGTGTTGTATAGTCTTCATGGATAGGTATGATAAGAAGCTTCCAAGAGGACAGCAAGTGTATTTGATTTTCTGCATTGTTTAATTTTATAGTGTTAATTACACCGAAAACCTAAAGAGAATTGGAACGTTTGATACTGTTGAAGATTTCTGGAGGTAGATACTTTTTCGAACTCTAATAATAACTTTCAGATATTATATTCACATGAAGCGTCCTTCTGCCTTAGATAAGGACTGCAACTACTATTTGTTCAGAGATCAGTTGATTCCTGCTTGGGAGGTTTGGAAAGGAAGTTCAGTTCACCAGTAGACATTCCCTAACGGTGGTTGCTGGATTCTGAAGGTGAAAAGAACTTCAGGAGTTCTAGGCAAGTTGTGGCAGGATCTTGTGAGTGAAGTGATTGATCATAATAGGTAGGTGTTTGCCGCAATTGGTGAAGCTTTCGAAGATCCTAATGTAGTGGGTGTGATGATGGCACGTCGTACGAAAGAGGATATGATTAGTGTATGGAACAGTGCAAACACATCCTTTTCGACAATTGGGTAGAGGATGAGCTAGGAATTGATGTGTAGCGACAGACTACGTGAGATTTTGGGTCTGGATCCCACTACCATTGTTGAGTACAAGTTGCATAAGCAGAGTCTGGTTGATGGTTCTACCTTCCGCAATGCTCAGGCATATGTGTTCGCTGCCAAACCTGAAGAATCCACTCCTGCAGAGGAAAAGAAAGAGAGTGCTTAACTCAAATCGTTTAGCGTGTTTAAGAAACATACAAACTACTTCATAAAAATCGTCTGGACAGCAAACAGAAGGAAAAGAATGCCTCCTAAACTTAACAGACTTTCTCATTCCTACCAGAAATCGTAACAACACGAGGGGACACTTTGGTAGCCAAGAATGAACCTCCTAAAACAGCAAGAAGGCATGTAACGAAATATCCCACACATCCACCAAGGAAAACGGAGAACACAGGATGGGTTCCTGCTAAAAGAATAGTTGATACCTGGGAACGATCACCCCATTCAGCAAAGAAAATCATGAGAAAGACTTGAACCATAACACTGTCAGAAGGCTTACAGATCTTGGCTTCTGTAGTAGGCGTAGTAATTAGAGGCGATGCCTCCATGGACACCTCTTCTGCTTTCATATTGGAATTAATCTCCTCTTGAGCTTCTTCTAGTTCACCACGATCACTAGAAATAAGGAAACCACTTCATACGTACTCTCTGTCCATCTTGATTCCACTTAATATCATCTTCACTCCAAAAAACGTAAACTAGATATGAAAAGTAGAGTAGACACTTTACAAGAACCGATGCAATTGAAATCGTGACGGTACGTGACATAAGTACTGGAAGTACAACACCCATTGCACAAGAAATCCCATTCATTAAAAACAGGGCAGCAATCGATGCTACTAAAATAACCCACTTGTTGTGAGTCATTGCCATAATAGCAGAAATAAAGAAAGTTTTATCCATAAATTCCATGCTTAGAATCATAATTGCACTGTGTGTAAAACCATCCACCCAACTATGAGAATGTGGGTGTTTCTATAGATTAGGCATTATATTTGAATAAACGTGATGATGGTGACTTCTCGGGTCTGCGTCATGACGAAGTATCCCCCAAATTCCTTGTTTTCGTTCACGATGACGATCAGAACGAAGGTGCATTCTCTTCAAATGCTGATCACTCTCATCTTGTAAATGACGATTCCCCAAGTGAATTGAGTATTTCAACTTGGATTGGAGTTGTTCAATTTCACGAACTAAACTAATGCCTTCCTCCTTCTTAACTGCCTTATTCCTATTGCTCATTTACTCCCTGGGGGATGTACAAGGTAGACAATTGTACGGAAGAACTGTACTGCACCACCAACAACACAACTAAGATAGAGAGGAATGACTTGAGAATTGTCATTACTGTAGAGAATAATGATCGGTTTATGGTATCATTTTTACCGGATAATCGCGATTCTCATGTACAGGAATCTGCAATAATCATGCCATTTATAGTCATTAAGACAGATCAACGTAAGCGTGATGACTCGGATCATTCCGAATAAACCATTTATTGCTGCAACTGCAGCTCTGCTCATATGGGTACTTTTATCTCTATTCATTGTGATTCCTGTCCATGTGTCCACAATTCTCATCTCAGTGTGTTTGGTGTATATTGGATCATATATATCAATTTTCACAAAGAAAGTTGAAGTAACTAGGCTTCTTGACCTCTAGGACGACCAAATGACCAAAGATGATGCCAAGATGTTTCCCATTCTTGCATCTGTATCATTGCTTTCACTCTATCTCGCTTTTAAGTACTTCAATGAGGACGTTGTCAAACAACTTGTTTTCATTTACCTAATTTTTGTTTCTTCTGCTACTCTCGCTGGTTGCTTCAACCTGGTACTGGAGAATTACTTTCCCAAAGTTGTGTATACTTTCAAGTTAACATGGCGTATAATTGAAATTCTTAATCATTACATAGCGCTGAGATATTCTACTGAGATTCGTCTTTGCGATGTGATTTCTTACCCTATTGCCTTTGCTTGTGGTATCCTCTACTATTTCAATCAGCATTGGGTTGGTAACAATATCCTCGGAATCTCCATCGTTATCATTGTTCCTCTTGTTCCTTCAAGTCATTTGTAGTCTCTTGGTTATGAATCGATTGGGTCCTTCAAAAGTGGATTCATTCTGATGGCAGGTCTGTTCCTTTACGATATTTTTTGGGTCTTTGGTACAGAAGTTATGGTGAAGGTGGCTACGGGTGTGAAAGGACCCATCAAGTTTGTGTTCCCGAAAGTCTTACCTGCACCTAATGACTACACACGAGAATATTACAGTATGCTTGGCTTAGGAGATGTTGTTGTTCCCGGATTCTTCATCGCCTTTTTGCTTGCATTTGATGCGTATAATGCTCGAAAGGAAGGAAAGAACACGTTGGACGCTGCTGATTGGAAGAAACCCTATTTCCATACTTGCTGCATCTTTTACGCATTAGCATTGTTAACTACAGTTGTTGTGATGCTTTACTTCAAGCATGCTCAAGTAGGTCTGGGATGGGCCATTAATATGTAGCCTGCACTATTGTATATTGTTCCTGCTTGCTTCATTGCATCTTTCGGTACTGCAATTTACAAGGGTCAGTTGAAGGAATTATGGAATTACTCGGAGGAAGAAATTACAACCAAATATTCAAAAAAGAATGATTAAATTGTGGTTAAACGATGTATGTTCAAACAAAAGAGACATTAAATTTTGGGAAGGAACTCTTCCTCATTCTCATTTACTAAATCACAGTAATTCATGATATGTTTACAAATCTTTTCATATTCCTTGACTCCACTTGCTTGGATCTCTAAAACACGGTCGATTCCTCCCACTTCATTAAGAAACACATAGTACGGGTTTTCATCCAACTGACAATGCTTCTGGACATGATTCCCAACCTAACTACTAAACCACTTCAGGTACTTCTTACTTTTAATATTCGATGGATGCTAATTAGAATATTCATTACTAGGGCTGGATTTGTTGTTTGAGAAAGTATTCGTATCAGAGGTCCAACTACTTGCTTTTCAACAATATATCGTATCTAGGATAAAATTCTTTCTTATAATGTATACCTGTTCAACAGTTCCTCCGTTGATAGCATTGCACAAAGCCCAGATTGCTTCTGTTTGAAGTACAATGCTCTCTGTATTTGCCACATTGATAAGGTACTTAATAAATCCCATATTGATAACTTGAGTAATCTGCTGGGTTGTTCCCGCGGTTATGTTACTGAGTATCCATAGAACTTCTTTCTTTTGCAGTTCCTGTGCTTTCCCCAAAAGAATTACTAGGACACGAAGTAGTCCTGCATTCAACATAACTTGAGTGTCATCTTGATCTCCAGAAACAAAATTACCTGCCAATCGCAATGCAGGACTCTGCAGATGGATATCATCATAAAGAATCAAACATAAAAGATAGTTTGGGTTAATATAGCTGAGTACTTCTTTCTTCTGTTCCGATTTTGCTTCTGTGAGGAAGCAAAACGCCCAACAAGCATCAGCGACGACTTCAGGCATATTACAATTCAATAATCGCTGCAAAAACACTAAATGAGGTTGGATATAGGGAAATTGAGAAGAGTCGCGTTTTGGGTTTCTACAGAGATTGGAAAGACACCAAATGCAATTCTTAATAACACCAATTTTATCCATATTCTGTTGAGCAAAAGCAACGATGATAGAAAAACCATTTCTTTGGAGAATCATTTGACGGTATTCATCACAATCACCTGAAATATTACCGAGAGCCCATACTGCCTGTTCCTGTACCTCCAACTTTGTTGAACTAAGAAGACGTAGAATGGGATCGATAGAACCAGCATTCACTACAGCTGCAGTCTTTGATTTAATGAAAAATCCTAACACTACCTGTTGGGAAGTTCCTGAAGCAATGTTGGTTAGTGCCCACACAGATTCAAATTGAAGCTCCGGCAAATTGTCATAAGATAAAAATTTCACAAAAGAGGATACAACACCCGTTGCTATCACGTCATCTACATACTTGCCATCTTCTGTATTTGAGAGGTGGCAAATGAAGATTACTTTGTGACAGTAACCTACGAATCTGCTTTGCAGCTTTAATAACTGTCGTTGGATCTTCTGCCAAAATACAAGCAGCATACTCGTCTAACTAGATATTAAACCAATATCAATGGATTCAACACGTGACCGGTCAGGAAAAGACGATCCATCTCCTCGTTGATCGCTAGAACTAGTAGGCTCGATTCTCTAAGGCAATCAATATTTCAAACCAACTCTACTCCTCGCTTTTTCTGAATCATCTCATCACGACGTTTTCGATTCAGTTCATTAGCAGATGAAACTTGTCGATTGGAAATTGTATCTGTAGATACACCTTTCTTCAAAGCTGCATTCAAACTTCCTCGATTCATACTACTTTCGACAAAGATGATTCTTAATGACCAACCATATTACATCTTTCGGTTTTCTATGGTTCTATAAGTGGTTTAAAGACATTTTCAAAGGTATTTGGAAGTGGAATAGGAATGAGAGATGATAAGTCCATAGTTGACTTGTCCTAACGGATTCAAAAAGGATTTTAATTACTTATTATTATTAGGACTTTCTTTCTGTTCAAATCCAGAATCATCTTGATATTTGATAATCAAGAGAATGAAACCACTGAACAGATTCTGTTGAAAAGGCTTTGTTCACTCAAATTGAAGAGAAACGATGGAATCGTATTCTCCACAGGGCCAGAAACGAGAATATGTATCTGCTATTCTAAAGAAAGAAGCTCATGAAGCGGTTCTTATGTTGCATACTAGTAACTGTGATAATGCTGTGAAACAATTAAATTATGTGATTTCTATCTCTGTGTAGATAATCATTTAGATATCAACGTCCTTTGGAAATAGAGCTACTGCAATTGTCCTCTCTGAGTTACTATCTGCTGTTCTTTGTATATCGGATAAGAATACACAGAATTACAAACAAGAATTCGAATATTTGGGACACTTTGTGGAGTCGTTGGTGATGCGAGTTGATGCACAGTACATTATTCAGTGTGTAATGAATTTCGTATTGTTGTGAAACGAAGGCACTTTCGTCTATTACCGTTCTTAACTCTTCTCTTTCATTTTCCCAATTTGCAAGTGTACTTCCGATTGGAATACTTCCTAAGGCCTTATTTGCTCTCTTAGTGAATGGAATCGAGGGTCAACCATTCAAAAGTGTAGTAACTTGGAATGGTGATGACATGTAGCAAACCAAGACATATCTAGTTAATTGTCTGAATAATCAAGATCAGCTAAAGGAAATTGCGTCATGTGAGTTGTACATTTACGATTTTCTTTCCTTTGTTGTTGATAATACTGTAGGTTATTGAGAAACGTCATTACTAGATAGACTCTATTCAATATCAATGCCACAAAGTCAATTCTGGATGCCTTCTCCAACAAATCTGTTATTACTGTGCCCTCTGTTCCAGAAACGCTGCCGAGACCAAAGCCATCTAATTTTCAAATGTAGCAAATTAATCTTTTCTTAATTTCAGCTCCCCTCCAAGTCCAGGAATTCAAATGCTCCCTGATCTGGGTTGTGTTGTATCCGTCACTACACCATTTCTCCTCTCTGTTCTTCGTGTTCTCTGTGGTAGTTGTAAGTGATTAGCATCCCATTCAATTCCAGCAACTGCTCATTTAGATCCACATGAACTGGCTATTGTTCTGATTAAACTAGCCAATACAGAGTTGGTCGATGACATTTCCACACAGATCTTGATGTACCGTTAGTAATGTCTCTTCATTATAGGATTCGAGATTTCCTTCGCTATTACAAACTTCAATTGCCATCAGAAGTGTGGACTCAGTGCTGGGACGTTCCTGTGCTAACAGCAGCTCTCCGACAATTTGATCCTCACTTGGACTTCAATCAAGTGTTTGATGCTCTAGATTGTGAAGCCTTCTGCCTCTCATCACCTCGGGCATTCTCATTCTTTGATCAAATGTGGAATGAAGCTAAGCTTGAAGGTCGTATTGGTACACTAGTCTGTAAGACATGGAAAAACCAGCGTATTTTTGGTACTGTTTTATTAGCATAGATGGGAAGCTTCAGTTCCTTCAGTATGCCATCGATTCTCCATCCAATGTATTCAGCTCTCTCTCCCCATCTCCATTCATTGTTCTTCCTAGAAATTTCTCTCACGACTAGATAGCGAATCCCTCATTCCCGGTTCCTCAAGAGTTTAGTGCTTGGAAAGCTGATGTTCTCTTGAAGAGTGTATTAGAATTAATGGAGAGTCCATTCTTCGATGAGGCGAAACCCTTAATATCTCCTATTATGAAAAAGCACCCTCTTTTTCTTCTTCATCTTCTTCTTGTCTCAGACGCTCATACTTATATGTGTCGCTTCCTTTTAGAGCAACTTCTTTTGCGTGTATTATTCCAACCGATTTCTCCCCCTGATCTTCCCTTCCTCCAAGTGGCTGTACACAATCATCGCCAGTTGGTGGTGGAATTAATCGAGTCTTTCATGCGCAGTCATGAAGACGTATCCTCAGTCTTCCTATTGAATATAAATGAATTGGAGTTACAGGACGCTCTTCTTACAAGTGAGTATTGTACTGTGTTCAATCATATCTTCGTTAAGAATTTCAACAAGGAGAAACAAGCTTCATTAGAACCCATTCTTTTATCTCGAATTGAGCATTATGGAGTTATTGTTCTTACTACAATGGTCTCATTCATCATAGAACAAGTTCACAGTTTGGAGAGTGCTTGTAATCCTGTTCTTTCTCTTTTGCAGTATATTGATCACCTTCAACGCACTATTCCCAGCCTCTCTTCAGGACAGTATGTAGATATTGGGAGTACCATTCAAGTGCTGTGTAATGCATCTACTCCAATGAAAAATGCATGGGAAGAAACTGTGAAGCATCAGGCTGACACCCTGTTTCAAGATCTCTTCAAAGTCCCCAGAAGCAGCGATTCGTTTTGCGCCTCGATCCGCAAATTGCGACATTCACCGTATTATTACGACACTCAGGTATATCATGAATTCCTTAATCGCTTATTATCGGAATTAACCATGGCTGTTGAAGGAGGGATTGTATCAGGAGACACCTCATTTATGTTAACATTAGCCAGTTTTATTACATCACTCTTCATTCAGAGAGTATTGGAAGAAGAAGAGCATGATACATTGGAATCCTTTGTTAATATTCTGAAGAAGT
Source organism: Blastocystis sp. subtype 8 (assembly GCA_027406425.1). Taxonomy (NCBI): domain Eukaryota; class Bigyra; order Opalinata; family Blastocystidae; genus Blastocystis; species Blastocystis sp. subtype 8. The sequence goes on from JANPWN010000444.1 coordinate 23,558, forward strand.
TTGAGACGACTCCATCAGGACTCCTTCTGATTCAGAAGGTGCTTCCATCAATTCGAACTGTGGTACAAGATCATCGCGACATTGATGTAATGCTGAAGAGTGAGTATGCAAGGCTTGCTATCCAACAGCCAGCAGGAATACAAGACGTGGCTCCTGGAATACCCATAACTCCATTACGAAGTGTCCTCTCTGCCACTCCATCCTTCTCAGAGAAAGTATTTGCATCTCCACCATTGAAGCGCAGTCAATCCGAAACAATCTTCCCTGAATTCAATAATTGTATGCCTCTTGATGATTCTCTGATCTCCAACATCAAGCGTGTGATGAATCAACTGGGAAGCAACAATCTAGATCGGATTACTCAGCGTCTCTTCTCTCTGGTCCAACCTTCTCAATTTCCTAGCTTTGCTCGATTCTTCGTTGATGGATATGTACTTCGACAGCCCCAGTATCTTGATCGCTACGTCGAAATGATCATTTCTCAGCATAATGATTTTCTGGAAGAGTGTATTCTTGATGCTACCATTCTTCAGGCACAAGAACTGGTTAAAATCCCTGATACCAGTATTACCTTCCTTAAATCTGCTGGGAGTTTCATAGGGAGTTTCACTCTACAGCGAGATCGTGTTTTACCCCTTCGTAAACTGAATTTGAATCGTTTCCTTGACGAATGCCTCCATGATGGAAGCCTTAAGAATTGTCTTCCATTTGTGACTCAGATCATGCGTTCCTGTGTCGGATCTAAGGTTCTTTCTAGTTACCATCAACCCTGGGTCCACTCTGTGTTAGTAAAGTTAATTGCTCTTAACGAGGACACCACTATTTCAACTTCAGTTAAATCAAAACACATTGTGAATATGCTTGATGTATTCGGAATCAGTGGTGAAGTCTTAGAAGAATTGAAGAAAGAGGCTACTGCTCTCCAGGCTCCAGTTTCTGCTTCTCCTTCTGTCGGTTACTTGAAATCTGTCCCTTCCTATCCTTCTTCCTCAGTCCCTCCTTCTTCAGTTCCTTCTTCCATGGTACCTCCTCTCCAACCAAGCCAATCTGCTCCTGGGATGGGTCCACCTTCAGTCCCCTCAACACCAGGCATGTCTCTTCAACCTAATCTTTCCCTTCAGAGTAATGGATACATTCGTACTCCATCTCTTCAACCATTGTCTCCACTCCAGCCTACACTCGAAGTGAAGACAAATGATAATTTATTGGCAATGTTCCAGGATTGTTTCTTTCGTGTTATCGGATCTTCGCTCTCCTTACAGCAGCGTGTTGCTGTCCAGTCTCTCATTCTCTCTCATTTCCACCAGATGCAGCAAACTGAACTTCCTTCATTGATAAGAGCAGTGTTGGCAAATCTTCCTGATCGACGCGAACAGCGAAGTGCTATGATCAGTGGTGCTGTAGAAGAATTATTAACGCCTCAGTATGAGCTTCTTCGTCGCTCCTTTGCTGGTGTGTATCCTCAAGTCGACATCCCACTGTGTCTTGTTGCCTATGGCACAGCTGTGAAACAAATTGTTCTCCGTCAAGTTGAGTTGATTGCATTTAAAGGAGGCGACAGTGTTCTAAGTACTATCAATGAGTTGAACACACAGTCTGCCCTATGGAGTAATCAACGCCATGATTCTGTCTCCTTCACGGATGTCTTATGGCAGCTCGTATCGCGAACTGCGGGTAATATCGCTTATTATTTGAAAGCAGGCCAAAATGCTCTCTCCCCCGCGGTGAAATCAGCATGTCAACACTTCGTATTGGAGCTCTCCCCGATTCTGACGTCCCAGCCACTGAAAGCAGACCCAATGGATCCCCGCTATGCATTTCTACTTGATTATCTCTCCCGTGTTCTCACTGACTCTTCAGATCCCTCTTTAATTCCACGTCAAACACTAGCTCCTTATATCCTCTCTACTTACGATCAAATCCTGGGAGTGGCTCCAATGGTGGTATTGGAGGCTGCTCTGAAGAGATGTTTGATCAAGCCAGAGTCACGTCTAAATGTTTTATTCCTTGGTCGGTTGGTGAAAGACCAATTGCTTCCAGTGAAGACACTTGATGATGTGTTGACAGCTGTGTTGAGTACCACACCCTCTGAACTTCTTGATGGAAGTAATGTAGTAGTAACAGTAACCAGCATTATTCAACAATTAATGTTAACAAGACATAGACTCTTCACCAATCAACTACCCTCGACAATTCGTAAAGCAGTAGAAGTGACCACAGTGGTATCAGAGAGCACTCCACATCTCCTGGAGTTGAAAATGGTATTACTAAGACTCCAAAGACGATACGAAGTATTAGTCCAAGAGGCAGCCTATTTGGCGAAATTCTCTTCTGTGTTACGAGCATGGCTGGATCTCTGTTCCTTAAATAATAATGCTCCTGGAGAGGAGCCAACAATCGCCTTTATTGTGGCTCTGAAGCGTAAGGGATTGCTACAATCCGAGACCCAAACGGTAGTAGCCTTGCGTCTTCTTTTGTTATCAGCACTTGATATGGACAGCGATAATAGTGTGCCTCTAAGTGTGGCTTCTGAGGTACAGAATTCTGTAGATTCTTTCTCTCCTATTCATGGTTTTACAGCTCTGGCTATCGCTCTTTACAAATACACTGATCCTGGAAGTAAGAGTTCTTTATTACTATGTATTCTTACAAGTATTGGTTCTGTATTGACAGAAGAGCAAAAGAATGGAACGGTTCGTGCAATGACCCCAGCACTTCTCATTCTCACCCAGTTGCAACAAACGATATTAGAACCTCTTCTCCCTCAATTACTCCACAAGGGAGAATTAGGTCCCGATCCAGAAATAATCGCTCAGACCACTGATCTTCTCCGTGTCTTCCTTTATGGTCTCCAGCTTATGCAGCCATCTCTCCTGCCTTCCTTTTCATATGGATGGGCAGCCTCCTTCTCCTACTCACCCTTGATTCGTCTTGTTCATTCTATTTCAGATCCGGTGGCTACCAATCAGTATCGAGATTTGCTTCTGGGATATGTTCGATTCCTCTCGGGTTTTATGAATCTCGAAACAGTATCAGACTGTCTTGAACTTCATTTCAAGACTTTGACTACACTTCTCTTGGAACTCCATTCCCTTTGGCCTGATCTTCTCTCAATGAATTATGGAGACCTCTGTCTACTCATCCCTCCTCGATATCTTCAGCTACGAAATATTATTTGTTCTGCTGTCCCCGCGGGAATTACCATGTTTTCACCTCGTGAGGCAATGAGTGATCGAATGACAAAATGCTTGAATGAGCCCACGAAAGATACATGGGATACTTCCTCTATTCTTGCTGGACTCAATCTCTCTGAGCAGTTTGCTGCTTATCGAGCATCAGGGAATCCATCATTCATGAATGATCTAGCGAGAAATCTCCCATCTTTACCAAAGGCTGATATGGTCTTTGCGCTTCTATATGAGGTGGCAGCTGCCACTTATTTACGATCATATCCTGATGACAAACCTAATTCTCGGAAGAATTTCCCTGTTGATTTTTACACTCAGCTGTTGAAGCAATTACAACCACAATTACGTCCCAGCATCGTGATGTCATTACTAGATCATGTACGCTATCCCTCCTTTGATACATATACATTCTGTATGCTAATGAAAACATTAATGGGCCATGATTATAATGATGCAGTGTTTGCTTGTATTTGTGATCGGATGTTGGTCCCAGGACCGAAGCCGTGGGGATTAGAGTTTTTGTTTTCGCAACTTGTAAACAGTGATCCGGATGGCATTCGGAAATTAAATTGCTATAATAATAATTCTCGAGTGATTGAATTGTTCGGTCAGTATTATTCTTCGAAATGGTGTGTTTGTTCTGATACATTGTGTGTATTCTTATGAATGTAAGGAGTGTGACTGATAGAAAAAGAAACTCTCCCAGACGGGCTTGAACCGTCGACCTTGCGGTTAACAGCCGCACGCTCTAA
>JANPWN010000446.1:0-36935 GCA_027406425.1 Blastocystis sp. subtype 8
AGTACTCATATCTTCACCTCCTTCATCTTTGATTCTTTATCTGCTTTTGAAGGAACTGATTTTACATCATTCAATTCATCTCTAATCGAGTTACTGTGGTATTCTATGATATTAAATAGGACCTTTTGCTATGTAATCACTTAGAGATAATTTCTTGACCATATCTAACAACGAGAATCCGTTATACTAGTCAATCAGTATTACCTCCTCCTGTTCACTCAACTTTAACTATGCAAACTGTAGAGTGGATTGTCATTAACGAATTCTCTACAATCCTACATTATAACTGAGTCTAAACGCAGAAATGATTGTGATCATGGAAACCACGGGAATGATATATTGTTGGCAGAAACACTATGAACGTGTCATAATTCGGTAGGGTGTACGCTGTTTTGTGTCCAACTTACCTGTATCATGAATAGAGGGAGCTGGCCTGATTTTGACAACATGATGGATAATAATCGTGAACAAAGCGAGTCTTGGTTATCTGCTTTTAATAGGGTGGTAAGAGGAGCACAAGGAGCGCCAAATACTGTTTCAATTACAGATATGCACTCTAGACCTGGAATTGCTGGAATCTTCGGAGAGGGGAGAAATCTGAGTTCTGAGGGTCATCTTAGAATCCAGCAGCAGAATAAAACAATTATGTGCAATGGACATAACATTCTTGCCTTGTCCCGTGAAGACATCATGAGCATGTCGCTTAGTGATGCTCATGAAACTCTATTTCAGCTTCGAGTGGAAGGAAATATGATGAAGAAGGGATTCAAGCGTTTACGAATGTGGAAGATGCGATTCTTTATTCTTTCAGGAAAGATCCTGTCCTATTGGGAGGTAGATCTACTTTGTAGTCTTCACTCTAGGTTAGTAATCACAATAAGATGCGTCATCAAGCAGAAATCTCTGTAGATTGTAGAATAACCCTAGAAAATCTGCCAAATCGTCCATTTGCATTTTCAGTACTTCCTAATAAAACAGATCGTCTTTACATTCTTGATGGCGTGACCCAACAAGACCGAGTCATTTCTTATACATTCTATCATATATAGGACATGTGGATTCAGTGTATTCAAGTTTGTAAGTTCCTTGTTCAACGCATTAATAGTCGTCCTACTCTTCGTGGGGAAGGTAACATTTATGATCATTTCTCGCTGGGTCAAGTACTTGGAAAAGGTCGATATGGAGTTGTTCGATTGGCGGAGTGTAATGTACGGTTTTCATGTGTTAGTCATTGGAAGGAGACTATGAAGAATTATGCTGTTAAGATTATTAACAAGAAGAAAGTTGATCGTGAAATTCTAAAACATGAATTAGTTGTTCTTAAAGCAATTAAAGTAATAACTGTTGTGTATTCTTCATTTTTAGTCCCGTGTTTATAGTGAACACTTGGTGACGATTCACGAGATTTATGAAGATGATTATCTCATTCATATTGTGATGGAATATTTGGGTGGAGGTGATCTCTACGAACGTATTGTCAGAAAGGGTTTTTTTTCGGAACCAGAATCGGCTTGTGTCATCAGACATATTGGAGAGGCCGTCAGAGCATTGCATAAACAGAATATCTTTCATCTGGATATCAAGCCAGAGAATGTAATATATGTCTCACAAGATCCTGGATCAGATATGAAATTGGCGGATTTTGGGTGTTGTCTTGTGGTTGATGCCAAAGCCGAACAGCCGAATGAGATTATTGGAACAGCCGGTTACATTGCGCCTGAAGTGATCACTGTAGTAACATGAAGGAAGTGTGATGAATAGGATTGTTTTTACAGTGCAAAGTGTGATGTGTACTCCTTAGGAGTTTTACTATACATTCTCTTAGTTGGAATTCCTCCATACTGTGGCTCCACTACACCGGAGATCCTTGTAAACACTGTGTAAGAGACATTGGGGAGATTTATTAGCAGGAAGAAAGATATTGTGTTTCCTGAAGAGCATTGGAGTGAAATCTCCTCTCAAGCTCAAGCTCTAGTAAAAATGATGTTAGAGAAGGATCCTCAAAAACGAATCTCCTTGGATTCAGTATTATCACATCCTTGGGTAATGAAACCCCCACAATACGTTAGTATGAGAAGAGATCTTAAGTTTAGCATCATTCTACTTCAACACGAACAAATCAGACACTACAGATGAGTTTACCATCAACATTGCCTGGAAGCAAATTATATAGTATGAGAGGGATGAATGAGTTATGATTAGCTGGTGATGACTGGTTGACTCCGAGAAAGGGGAACACGGTAGATATGAACAGTATTAGTAATGAATAGAGTGATGAAGATGGGATGGACCGGATTGAGAGCGAAAATGAAGGCGAACAGGAGGGAATTCACCAACCTGAAGTCATGCAGGTACCTAGCTTTGTGACTCCACACCCTGTTGCGCGATCTGTATCTTATGAATTGTAGTAGTGGCTTTAGTGATCTTGTTTGTTCATTCACTTTTGATTAGGACTTGTCTCTTTTAGCCTTGCTACATCGAAAATGCGTAACTATGAGGTTGATCCTTTAGTTAGCATTAAGACCGAAGGTGTAGTGAATACGTTCTGTCCTAGTCGGATAGACAACTCAAAGATCTTTACCGGGTGTCAAAACAGTTTGATTGTGAATAGATAATAAGAAATAGACTTGGACGTTATCTCCATTGATTCAGAGTGGAGATATAAGCATGAGGAAATCAAATTAGCTCGAGAAAAGAGAAAAGAACGGCCATATCCTATCAAATATTTGAAGCCTCATCCGAATGAGAGTCAGGTTTCAGTTATGTAATGATTCATAGTGTATACAATGGCTTCTGCTGGAATTAATGGAAACATAATGATTTGGGATGTTGATTATGAGAAACACATCAAAACGTGCAACGTCGTTGGAACACATCCATCAACGTGTCAGGGTATCAGTTGGAATCGTTCAAATACGAATCTCTTACTCTCTTGTTATCAAGATGGATATATCGTGCTTTGGGTAGAGAGTAGTGATGATGAATTACCTGTAGGATCGTCGTTCGAGTAAAGTTATTAATCAATGGTTTGTTCCAAGTGGTGGTCATGGAATCAGTTCTATCAAGTTTGATCCTTTTCATGATAGTCTTTTCTCTTGTACTCATGAAGATACGTCTATTTTGGTTCAGTTTCATTTTATTTCTCACACATAGCTCTTTGATGTCAATTCCTCAGAACCTATTTCCAAGATAATGCATCCAGCAAATGCTTCTTTCCTTACTATTAACTATAATCCATTTAAACCGAGTATAATGGCAGCAGGTTGTTCCGATCGGTCCATTCAACTTTTCAACACAAATAATCTATCATTTTCGAATTTATATTCAACACTGTACCATATGAAAAATGAGGATGCTGAAATTCCTTCTTGCATTGAAACGGAATTCGAAGTGATGGATCTTAGTTGGAATACACAGAACCCAAGTATGAATGATATCTTTTTTTAATTAAGATTTGCTTGCAGCTAGTGGTATGTCGGATAATAATGTGGTAGGAGTATGGGATATTCGCAAACCGTATTTCTGTTTTCCTAAATTGATGTATAGAGCACTTCCTCTTCGTCTATTAGAACAATCGCAACGAGTGAAAGAGATTAGTTGGTTAACGCATCCAGGAGCAGTTACATCAAATGACTATCTGTCAATTCTACAACTTGCAGGAAGTTCTACAACAATTGATGTTTTCCCGCTTCAGTCAATTCCACTCTTTCGATCTCTGATTTGTCGTCAACCATTATCAGTCACGGCATTCCAACGTATTGCTACTGTTTTGAATGCTAGTGATGATGAAAATGAATTTAAATCTCTTGGTGAGAATGAAGTGATAAATGCAATGACTGACAGTAAGTTTCCCTATGAATTCATTATCAGACCAAATCATAGTCACAGAACTGCATCCACTTTATACATGTGAAGGATTTCGCTTCGGTGCAGAACAGATGAAGAAGCTTGCTTCACTATACCTCTATCTGCCTTCTCCTCAATATCCCTCACTCGCTGAGGTGTGTCTTCATAATGCTGAGGTATTCGATGAAGAGTAGTCTTAGGGATAGGTAGCTAGACAAACTGGTCTTTCGGCTATTGGCAATCTCTGGGAGAGTATATGTGAATTGATTCAAATAGATGAAGAAAGCGATAAGAAATCAATAGAGAGAGTGCGAGCAGGTAGTTCAGTATCGCCTCGACAGGAGCGTTCTAGAACTAACAGTGTGAATTCGATTCACCGTACATATTCTGGAGGAGATATTTCTCTTGTATTTTATTGAGAATCCCTTGACTTCTAGTCAACACGCACAGGTTCATTTCTCTCGATTCAATCCCCTCTCCCTCTCTACGAAACTATTATCTGTCAGTTTTCTCTTCATATGACATTGGAAGAGGATTTGGGATTCTTACGGGCTCTTGCCCAAGAAGGCGATTTGCAGACAGCTGTTACCATGAGCTGTGTATTGTGGCAGTATTTACGTGATGATGAAATGGCTGTTTCGGAGGTTCAAACCTGGATTCGCGGTTTTCTTGATATTCTAACACGTGAAGAATATTATGAAGAAATCGTGACGATTCGTGGAGTATGCGATCAGTTAATGATTCCTCTCTTGCAATTATATTCACCAGAAGTGACTTACCAGACAGCTACATCAATTGATCAAAAGGACTTTGCTTCCTCTCTACACTTCTTTGCCGAAGGCCCTCGTCAGCAGGATCGAGGTGAACACTTACCTCCATTACCACAGGATGTTACCGAAGTTCCTTTTGTCCCTACAGGCACACCAGGATCACCTCTCCAGAAGCGATCTTCTGGTCGCCAGAGAATGGAACGCTGGAGACGACATCGTGATTCTAAGCAGTTTGGACATACGAAGAAGGAGAATGAGATAACAAGAAGTCGACGTGGAAATCATAATGCGGATGTGAATTCATTCTGCAGTGTATGTCATAATAAGAATCAGGGATTGGTAGCTATGTGTTTGCGTTGTGGACATGGGGGTCATTTACTACATATTCAAGAATGGTTTGGGACAGAGAATCGGAAGTGTGCCATTCCTACATGTAACTGTTGCTGCATATTTAGAAACTAGGAATTGCGTTTTTAAAGCTGATACAATGTTTGTTTATCACAAAATGGTTGTGTCAAGACAGAGGTTCCTTACATTTTATACCTATCTCCTACTCGGTGTATTTGGATTCATCTGCTACAGCTATTTTGGAGGAAGTAGGATCATTCACCGAATGAACTAAACTTATAGCCAATTCCATTACATTTTCTTCGACTACTAGTTCTACATGTAGTATCAATGTTCTAACTATTATTGTTAGCCTGTTCTCACCCCATCCTATCTTACGAAATCTCTAGCACATCAATCTCAGGAAGCGTCATTTCAAGCTACATGAACCTTTTTGTCCTCACTGTCGATGATACAACACCTCCTATGACTTCTGAAGATGTAATCACTAAAGGTATCCGCCAGGGAAAGTATATCAAGGGAGAACGATGGGCAGTATCTACTGAGAAGTTTTATACTTTTCCGGGAGCTTTGTACATTGTCGGTGTATACAACAATGGCAATTGTATTACTCGCCCAATCTATATAAATCTTCCATTGAATGACTGTAAAGGTTTGTATTCGTATTGATAGCTAGATGTTGTGGGAAGTACCCTTTCTTTTGATGCTACATTAATTGAAAATGGTGGTGTTCTCCAACTTATAATACGTGGAAATACTGTCATGGAAACTCAATACTATTTGGTGTATCGTGAAACTGATGAATTCGTTTCCGATACAGAGTTGTTCCAAGACGAAAATTATATCGGTCTGTATGAGTATAGGACTGAAGTTCATTAGTAGAGGCAAAAATGGTAATTACTTCCGTTTCAATATCACAGAGAAGGATTCAAAGTTTGCTTTTGCATTTGTCGGTTGTTCAGCTGAGAACAGCAAAAGTCCAATTGTGAAGGTTTCCCTTCAGGATCCTCTTCCTGTTCCTGTGTCGCATGTACATCCCGAGAATCAGTGTAAGATTATGCTAATTGGGTGAATTGTAGATGACATCAGCGCGAAGGTACATCCTCGAGAACGACCTGTTCCCGTCAGTATGTATTAATTCCCGCGATTAGCAATAGATCCACAAGAGAATAGTGGAGGTCTCGAAGTAGAAGATTCCAGTACTTTCCAGAAATCGATGGTTATTTGTAGAAGCACGTCATGGAAATCCTAACAATTCCCCCATTCGTATTCGTACAATTCAGACAATCAACAATGTTGTATATATTCGCTGTATCCTAATTGGAGGACCCTTCGACGTGTATTATATGGTGCGTCCTGAGAGCAAAGAAAGAGGTGATCCGGACGATCGTACTGTCATGCGATTCGGAGAGAAAGTAGTCACTGAACTGGATGTTGTGATGAATGTAGGCAGGTCAATTTAGTGACACTTCATTTGATATCGTTGTAACTGATTATGTGAGTTCAGTGAGAAATGTGGTCTATTTGGTTGCGGTGAAGGGAAAAAACATTTTGGGACCTACAAAGCGACGTTTCTTCCCATAGTGATAGCGTTGTGTTTGTTACTAATAGTGAATAAACAGGAGAAAAGGAAAGAGTGAAGGGAGTACACTGCTGAAGAGGAATGGAAGTTCCGAAGATAGTAACGGGTTGAATAAGGACTACATAAGAATGAGTCTTCCCAGTCTTCTCTACGTCTGATCTCCTATCACTTATCTCACTTCTTTTCAAGCAATAACTCATCGTTTTTGTCTTACCAATTAATCGTCCATTTACAAACACACGATAATAATCAACCACGGGAATAATTCCATCAGAAACCACCAAATCATTCTTAGCACAATTCCAACGGATTACTCCATGAATACACTGGAGTTCGTCTCGTTTATTACTCTTTGTTGGATTTGCCAACACCTGAATCCGGACATTTTGGGGTTTGACTAAAATACATAATTATTTAATACCTTACAATCAGCTTGAAGAAGTTTCATATGCCAGTCTACCTTATTCAGATAAAACAAACCTAATCGAAAACTATCCTCCTCATATCGATCACATTCACAACCCAGTGAAACAGAGTTGATACAGGTTACATGATAATCGCGGGAAATTGGATATACGATCCAGTAAAATCGTTCCCAGCCCTGACCACAACGAGTGTGTAGACTGGGACGAATCACAAGTTTTGATTCCTTATCCACAAAATCATCCTGATTTCCATCAAAGATAAGTTTCCGTAAAAACTCCTTCTTCTGTTCCATCAGAGGTTCGACTGTTTCTACACTACCCTGAATAATCCAGGACCACTTTGATTGGTGTTTAATTGTTCGTTTTACGACAGTTTCGATGACTATGGGCTCTGTTATCATCACATCGTCACATCTCCACAAGATAAGTGCCTGATTCTTCACTCTACCTCCCAGATGAGACTTCACTAGAAGTGAGCTATTACTCTCAAATCCATCTTCTTGTGACAATTCAGCTATGAGTTCAGCTCCACCTGTTAGAGAGATATCAAGTGTTGGGAGAGTACTGGTGAATCGAGGGGAGAAGAGATGGAGACAGTGAGGAATTCCTTTCACATATTCGATCTCAGAATACATCTAGGAATTAACTACAATACCATAACTCCTGCCATTGAGAAATTAGAGTATAGAGGCAAAGAGTATCCTAAGTCGTGTTGATTCGACTATAAATAAATCAAACATCAAGTTATAACGTAGTAGGCAACACAGGAAGGATCACAAAGGAGTTTCATCGATCCATCCAATGTAACTTCCGTTATAGTGTTATGCCAAAAACGTTTCTCTTTCTGGAAATATTCTTCATTCACTTGTCCATTACACTCATGTTCAAATATCCATCCAGGAGCAAATAGAGCACAGGATAGGCCTTTTGACTGGATGACAGTCAGATCCTGACTAATGTTCCAGCCTCCGCCACTCCGTGTATTCCTTCCCCAAACATCAACTCCCACAAAGACATCTCTGGCTCTATTTATAGCAATTTATCCAAATCGATACCTTGATTTGGCTTGTAATATTGAAGAATTAAGATCCTCTAAAGTCCACCAATAATTGAGGAATAAACCATCAACACATCGGAACCATTCCATATTCTCACGTGATACTTTGTTTTGGTAGTTGAGATAGCCGCGGGAATCAATACTATCGTACCAAATTACTTGTGCATCTGGATTCAATGCATGTAAACCATCTCGAAGTTTTTTCAGAAATGAAGGCAGCATCCTCATTAAGGTAGGAGGAATAAATGGAATTTCGATATTCACAAGATATCCATCAAAATGGGCATGATCGCAGATGCTCACCAAGCGCTCCGTAAAGAAGGAGTCAAAACTTCATTTGATGAAAAATAAGTAAAAATACGTTGGGATACGTCTTTCGTCAGAATCGGGTCCACACAAGAATTGTCGCAAAAGATCCTCAGAATGGCCTTCAAGGAGGATTGTTCCCAGAACAGGAACTCCATTTCGATGGCCAGCTTCAATCCAACTAGCTGGGTGAAAATGAAGGAGATTACTGGAATGTCAGAAATGGGAGGATATTGGAATTGTCACGAAGTGATGTGAGAAATAGACGAAGAGATCAATTACAGACCAATACTGAAACGAATAAGAAGGAGAATGAGTTCCCTATAAATAACATAAAACATGGAAATATACGAAAATAGAAGCATCTTCGTGATACCCACCACGCATATCATGACAATGAAGAATTCTCTGAGAATGAAATGAATTATAGTTCATTCACCATTCTATCAGGATCCGGATATCGACGACGAAGAGAAGCAGTAGCCGGCTCTACAGGCTCGTAGTGACAAAGATCTATCAAGCTATCAATCGGGTAATCACGAAGTGTTGGATGCTAGGATTGAAATGGCAACATACAACATACAGTTTCATCAGAAGGCTTTTGATCAGATTCAGTGAGTTGGAGAAGCTCGGAAGAGAGAGAATATGTGAATGAAAACGAATCTAAAATCGCTTTGAATTTATGATTTCCATTTGAATAAGCAAGAACTGTGGGATAAACAGAATCAGAAATGTTCTTGAGAATGGAGTCCGAACAACAAACTAAACACTGATTCTATTCATTAGAATATATTAATAATGAAACATCCAGAATGAGAATCAATTCGGACTGTTTGTGAAGAAGGTAAAGATCATTCTTCAGAGAGTCTGTATTGATTGGAAACTGAATGCTACGGTATGAAGGTTCCATAATGGACAAATTCGAACCAAAATCAAGGATAAATCTGGGGGTATCCAATAATTGCAAATGAATCAGAAGAAAAGAAGAATCTGAGCGAATCACACCATCGGTCACAGTAATATGCTGAAGTGATTTTAAGTCTGTGGACAAAGCAAGAATCAAATCACATTTGCTGAATTCCCCTTTGACACTAAGGCAGAAGTCATCTCCCATGGTAACGGATGAAGGAAATACACAACGCCCAAAACGCTCAATGAAGGGATCATACTGTACCAAAACGAGTCGATCATGGTCGAAAGTGGAATCAGGTAATATGGACAACTAAAATGAGAGTCAGCTCATTTCACTACCTCTGCCTGATTCGAGAAGGAGGAATACTCAATGTCTATTGCTTTCTAGGTCAAGAACGAAAAGCAGAACCTACAATCTGATGTTTCTTGATAATTCCGATCACCTTACGAGTTCTTTCCTCTGAAGTAAATACAAAATAACCTAGACATAAGTAGTTGTAATGACGACAACCATGATCATAATAGAATCCCGCAGCTGCAAATATCAGAGACACCAGGGGTTGACCTTTCATCAAGTTCTCAAATACAGTTGATTCACTCTTGACTCTCTTATACTTATCATCGGTTAAGGAGAGTGACAGAATTCTTTAAGTTACAAACCCATTCACTAAGCTACTTCAGAACCCTCCCACTTGTCTCATCATCCCATACAGCTTCAGGAAGAGCATCTTCAATTTTATCAAGAGATGTATTAAACAATCGATTCACAGAAGAACAACTTAATAGAGTCCCATTCTTAGCCATATCAACAGCTCGTAGCGCAATCCTCTTCTTATCTTCATCTATAATATTACCATATATTCAAAACACAAACAAACGCAATTTCTCGCACAATCCATATTATGACACTGATCATTCTTGCATCCTTTTGTCAATTGGAGGAGATAGAGTCTACACAGTTCCTGAAATGATGAGCTCATTTCCGATTATCCTGCTCGCTGTGAAAGCAAATGGGAATTCCAAAAGTTTGACTATATTTCGACACTATAATAATCAAGAGACCACTATTCGTCAGTAACCACTCAATCCATCTTCACTATTTGTTCTCTTCTAAGGACACCATTGATTAATATGGCTGAGGAAGCTGCTCCTGTTGCTACTGAACCCGTTGCTGAGCCGTAGTTGATGAAATTGGTGGATGAGTTGTAGTGTGAACGTTGTTCCCCAAATGGACATCATGACCGCTGTGTCTGAGGTTTTGAAGAACGCTCTTCATCATGAGGGACTTCAGCGTGGTCTCCGTCTGGCCGTTAAGGCTCTGGACCGCGGTGTTGCCCAGATTTGCTTCCTTGCTGAGGATTGTGATGAGGCTATGTATACCCGTCTGATTGAGGCTCTCTGCGCTGATCGCCAGGTTCCTCTGATCAAGATTCCTGAGGGAAAGACCCTTGGTCAGTGGTGTGGACTCTGCAAGATTGATGCCGAGGGAAATGCTAGAAAGATCGTCAAGTGCTCCAGCGCTGTCATTACTGACTTTGGTGAGGACAGTCCCGCTCTGGGAGTTGTTCTTGAGTACGTCAAGAGCCAGCAGTAAGTGACTTCTTACTGAGAACACCTTGTTGTTTGTTTAAAAAACAGTGGAGTGTACATAGTCCAGGGCTGTTTTAGATTCTTTGTTTACGAGTGATTCATTGTAACCATTATGAAGGAGTACTACATAAGCATCACGTTGATTATCAAAAGCAGCATAATGTGCAGCTGTGTTTCCACTCTCATCTTGTATAGACATATCTGCTCCATGATCCAATAACAGTTTGATACTGTCAATACAACCCCTAGAGGCGCATTTCATGAGAGCAGTCAATCCATAACTGTCCTTGAGATCAGTAAACGTCACGAATAACCCACCCTTTTGTTTATATCAGTCACTCGATCAATGAAGAGCTGGAGAATGTCTGTACGACCTACTTGTTACTTAGTTAACCCAGCAGCACTTTTTGTCATATGAAGAACCGTTTCTCCATTCTCATTTTCCATATTAACATCAGCATTGGCTCCTAACAGCAACTCGACACTCTTTTCCCTTCCTGCTGATACAGCACACATTAGTGGAGTGTAGCCGGTCTACTGACAATTGAATTGTTCATTCCTACATCATCCTGTACATTAACTAAAATCCCAGAAACAGTCAGGAGATACTCTACAAGTGCACTGTTTTTCGATGATGAGGCCCAATGAAGAGGCGTCCGTTGATCATCATCTCGAATCTACAGTTGATACATTAGTATTGAGATCCGACATTAATATCAGTTCCACTATCGATCAACTCCATAACACTTTCCAGATCCCCATTCATGCATAGAGTGTGAATTGAATGCTCAACTCTTATTATCATCAATCCAAAACTATTGGGATACTCTTCCATCGATTTGTCCATGATTCGTTCCAACAAAGAAAGAAAATGACAAGTATTTCACTTTTATCACTAATATCAGTTTTATATTTGAACTATATTTCTTATCCCTATGCCGAATGCATTCTGAATGTGATTCACCTCAACAGCAAAACACAAAATATTAATATCAGTGATTCAATTACCACTCTGATTCGATGTTCAATGAAGAATGAGATACATTGCCAGATTATTCATCATTTAATACGTCCATTTCCTTTCAAATGGAAGCATAAAGTCAATTATCGTAGTAAGAATTAGATAAATCTTTCCACGATACTACTAATGGACAACAAAAATGCACAAATAGATAGGTTATAGGAACAGCTAAATGATACTAAAGGGTTAAAAGGATTCTAAGGGTACATATCCTCTTGTCTTATGCTTCTTTATAATCCTTGCTTTTCCAGCAGCTTGTCGATGATAGTAAACAGAACATTTCAGCCCTTTAGCGCTTAAATATTCCTTTGGAGAGATCGGATTGTTATATGTCTGTTGTAATTCATGAGCAAATTGCCCATAACTACTGCCCTGTGAAAATACAAGAAAATCACTCTCTTTAAGAATCATGAGATCCATCAACGCTCGACTATTATACTCCTTCCACTTGTCTCCATCTCCAGTAAACGTCTTTGCAATAGCTGAATGCCCAATACGGAAATCTGACACCGAATAAACCATATCAGGATGAATTCCCTGAAATAATGTGGTCATCTGTTTTAAGATTATGTCGGAATCAGTGGAGATATATACAAACACATCTTGTGGTTTAAGCTTCTCTCTTTTCATATAGCGAATCACCTCATTAGCAAAATGATTCACAACGAATCGACCTTGAATTGGTCTCTCCTTGTAATTAGATTCAGGCCCTCCCAGACGGATCTGAATACCAATCATATGCCGTTTCTTCAACTTCACAATATGTCCATTAATGCGATGACATAATTCTTCTTCTGGATTCAAAAGTACTCTTAGCATAGCTGATCGGAACATTTGGCCCATATAGATAGAAGAAGGATTCACATTCATAGGAGGAATGATCCCTGCCTTCTGGAACAAATCTTTATAGAAAGACGGGTTAATAAAGACTGAAGTCATATCGGAGAATGTGGTAAGATTCAGAGATTGGTAACGATAGTAAAAGCTCACAGGTTTCCTTAAGAATCTGTATCTCTCGAAGTCAGTTTGGACCCACTCTACCCGCATAATCCTTCTAGGATATTTGTCCGTTAGACTAGCAAAAGGAACAAACATATTCCAGTAGATACTTGGAGTGGAATCGACTAGGGTAAAGTAAATCAGACAAAGATACCACGAACACCTCGATCTGTTGTAACTGCAATGTAGAAAGCCGTCATTAGAGAACGAATGTTGTTACCAAGTCCAGATTGACGATGTGGAGAGAGAACAATTACACGACCATTTTGATTTGTTTGAGAACATAGAGAATCCAATCTGAATAAAAACTGTGTGAAAAGTTGCTGCTGGATTATCTTCTCTTCTGATGAAAGAGGAATAAACGGAATGGAGAAGAAATAACTCTTAACAGCGATGTTTGCAGCTGTTTCATCTCCAACAACATCATCGAGGTAGAATGCACTAGAAGAAACACTTCGAATCACTCGATACGCTGGAGCTTTGAATTCTCGGTTGACAAACTCCTTCTTTTCAATTGGGATGATATCTGATGGTTTCTCTTGTTGTGTTGGAACGACAGTAGTCAGTCTAACAGTAGGAGTTGGGACAATAGTTGTTGGTAAGATACGTGAAAAATTGCTCATTGCAAACCCAGAAAAACGGTGGAATATGGACAAGTCCTTTGTGATGGGATTGATGGGCATCTCTGTCTATCAATTAAATCATGTTTAAAGACTATTGTACAGATTCTAAACTGGTTAAGACAGGTTTTACATTATACACTAATCTATATCTAACTGATTCCCCTCATTATTACCCTCTACTTTCTGTTTCATTGATATAAATAGTTGTAGTATTAAAAGGATAGTTCCACTGAAGAATACCCTTCGGAATCTGATTCCATTTATTTACAACTCCCTGACACATTGTGAAGAGAACTATGATAATTAGAACAAGTACCACGTTTGCTATTCCTCTCCACATCAGTTATGTGATTTTTCGATTTGGGATACCCCAAATGGGGAGCCCAATGAGGGCCCAACACGATATTATTCCAACAAACATTAGAAAGGATGCTAAGACCTGAACATACACTTGCAAATCCAAAATTGAACTTGCGAGGCTGAAACCTTAGTGAGATTGAGAATCACCTTGGGGAGTTCTGCTTTGGAGCTTTCGTTTAAAGAAATAGAGGAAAATGCATTTTCAACTTCTTTTGGATGTGGACCACAACATCCACAGAAGGGATTCCCACAGTTCTCCTTTCCACATCCTTTTACCCACTGATTTAAGTAAAGAACCATAAGAGATTTAATGAACTGTTTCGCATCACCATTCACTTTCACAATTCCTTTATAACACTCAGGACATAGTCCATACTAAAGATTATCCAAATGGATAATTGTCACCTTCGGATGATCTTCCTCAAAGAAGACCGTTGAACACATCGCATTGGAACAGATACATTGCTTCTTCAATGAAGTCGTATTTAGTACTTCATTGCATCTCTGCCAATCATACCATCAAGACATTTCTACTAGACAGAAGTCTGTAACTGAGTGCTGTCGATATCCACAAGTCTCACACAATACACTTCGAGTGTCATTCACTATAGGTTATCTACTCTAATCATCTCTACAAGGGATGTGATGATGATTGAGATAGTGTTCAGCGAGAAATCGACACATCACATATTCCTCACAGAATCGACACGACACAGTCTTATTAGCACAAATGGATTCATGAAGGGACAATCCATTGAATCGATCGACAGGATCCTGCTGGAAGCCATTTACCCGTTTGTCTCTTTGTCCATCGAATCGATGTCTCTCTCCACAATAGCGACATCGAAGTATTCTAGTAAGACATTTGAATCGACAGTGATTGGAAAGAGAAGGAAGAGGAAAGGAAGAGCCACATAAACAAGTCTGAGCATCATGACAAATGGATCGATGGAGTGGAAGATGATTCTCCGAAGTGACATGCTGGCATTGAGGGCAGTGAACATGTTGATTTGACTGCTGTTGGTTATAGGGCTGGTGACAAATGGAACAGTGCTTGACTCGTCGTCTGCACTGCAGAATATGGATCTGGATATCAATACTAAGACGAACAACACACTTGAAATACTGACTTGCTAATATATTTCCCACAATTCTCACAGACCATTCCATCAGAGGGAGGGAGTTCTGCTTTCTTCTCTCCTAAATGAATATCCACCACTGATCCATCCAGAATATCGATTCGAAATCTTACTTCTTCGGATAGTTCAATAGTACATTCCTCGTCACATTCTATCACATTACTATTGTAGCGTGGTCCAATTGGAGTTTCTTCATCATAATCCTCACTGGATTTCGGAACTTCTTGAAAGAGCACACAGAAGAGATGGTGACCATTAATTTGGAGTAGACGACAGTTGGAGGGAAGAACTGTTAGAAATAGTACTTCATTAGGTTTGGCTGAAAAATGCAGATTCGGATTTTCTGAAGTGAGCTTAAAGGTAGTTTCGACAGGTTGAGGACTCGTTTTGTATGTGAAATCCCATTGCAGGGACATATCTGTATCCACAAGGGAACACGCCCAATTCGGTTGAATTTCTTCTACTGAAAACGTGTAGTGATGTTCTTCCCAACTAAGTGTCACTATTTTAACCAATGTCAACTCTAACTCAATCTTCTCATGAAGGAAGGCACAACAATAACTTTCTGTTAGACGGTTCATTAGCATCCGTTCCATGTGTTTAGAAGCTTGAATCACATTCATACTCTTAAGTGTTATAAAGGAAGCCTACAGTTACATATCAACCCAATATCTGTACTTTAGGCAGATCCACTTCTTCAACAGCTATTTCCATACCCTCTTCAATTCCAAGATTCATTAAAACCTATGCCATTAAAATAAAATATCTTCATAAACATCCTTCGACACTTCGATCACTCCATTTGGTTCCGAATACTCTAACACTCCACACACAACTGGTTTACTTTGCTCATATTCATGAATGGGTCGTAGAAGATATGTACGATGAACTGAAATATCATCTTGAGTTGGATCCAATAATGCCTACAAATTATAGTTCGATACCAATTAAAACTTCTGGTAACATAATTCTGTCACCAAATAGCAATGTATTCAGCACAACCTTCGCAGACTGAAGAGGATACCTATCTTTTTTACTTGCATTATACTTTTGATAACTGTGCAAATTCATCTAAATAGATTGACAGCAGTTATCAAGGATTGTTGAAAAGTGGGCGTTTCATCATTGGCTTTATCCATTCTTTTCAGCTGGGAGTTCAGTTTTTCATTCTGATGGACTCCTATAGACCAAAATGCGACAATGAGACGTCTGGTAAATTATAATGTTGTGTTACTGATTCTGTAGTATTAGTCCCATCAGAGTGTTTATTTCCTGTTTTTGTGAATCAGTACAACCAGAGTATGCATAAATACATGCGAGATGCGTTTCTTGGTACTGTTATTCGATCTTCACATATTTGTCCCTTTTTCTCTGAGAATCACTCTAATGTAGCACTTTATATAATGACTGATATGTAGCCGAATTGCTTTCATGAATTGAAGGATTGGAATCGGAGTCGGAGTTACTCATGTCCTCATTTGAGTGATTTAAAAGAGTACTTTGCAATCGGTGCGCAACGTCCTTGTGATAAGGGGAAGAAAACATTGGTTCTTGACCTTGATGAAACCTTGGTCCATTCGTCTTTTTCTCCTCTTGTACGTTGTGATACTGTGATTCCGCTTCAATTGAATGATACGGTTTCTAATGTTTATGTGTGTGTTCGTCCTGGTATTCAGGAGTTTCTTCGCTCATTAAGCTATCTATATGAAATTGTTGTATTTACTGCAAGCTCAAAGAGTGTAAGTGAAATGTTTCGAGAGTAATGAGTAGTATGCAAACACTGTTCTTGATTATATTGATCCTCATGGCTGTATTGCATATCGACTTTTTCGTGAGAACTGCCAATTATACAATGGAGTACTGGTGAAGGATCTCTCCATTCTTGGTCGGGATCTTTCGAAAGTACTTCTGATTGATAACCTACGGGAGAGTTCCCTTCTTCAGCCAGCAAATGGTATTTGTTGTCAGCCTTTCTTTGGAGATCGGTCAGATCAAGAATTAATGCTTCTTCTACCTTTCCTTCAGTATTTGGCCAGAAAATCGGTTTGAGTCAAGATGTAAGATAATGATTAGGATGTTCGTAAGCATACAAAATTATGGGAAAATGCACGAAGACTATAGTATCTTTTTTTATTTCCATATTCTGCTTCGTTTCCTTTTGTTTGTTCGTTTCCAGTTTGTTAAAAGGGACATAATTCGATTACCATGGATGACGATAGCAATGATATTTTTGGATTGGTTCAGTATTCAAACGATGATGATGAATCTGTGTCTCCTAATTTGGTTTCGGATTCAGAGAGTACTTCCGGCTTCACAACAACAACAAGACAATCTAATGCTATAACTGAGTTTACTGATATGAAGGAAACAAAATCTATAAATCCTGAGTCTGTTATCACAGAACAAGATCAGGAGGAGTTTGTTGAAAAGAATACTATTCTGCTTCAATTGTAGGTGAGTCATAAAGTTGATTCAGATATTAGAAAGGAGGCATCAACATCCCTATCACCGATGGAGTATACAAGGAAGAAATGTTTGCTTTCATCTCGGCTACATCCAGTAAAAGTAGAATCCGTACGAAAAGGAATCGAACTAAGATTGTAGATTATATCACAATGTGCCAAGAAAATGGGAATGAATTACAAACCACAACGAAAAGATGCAATAGCGATTGCGGGTATGGCAAAGTTATATGTTCGAGACTTGGTGATGAAAGGTGTAGCCTAAATATGGAGATGATTTATAGCTAAAAGGTACCAAGATAAAGATAGTGAAATTATCTCCCCTGATGTTCTACGACAGGCAGCAAGGGAATGGCGTGATGAGAATCACGATTTGTTTCCATTGTCTGTTTGTTAATTCTAAAAAAACAAACAGTTTCATCATTTCTGTGCAACAAAAAGGACCCCTCGGAACAAAGTTGTCATCATTGAACATCTACACATCACGCATCCTTTTCAAATCGAACACATTATCTGTATATGGCGAACAGAATCGTTCGACTTCCTTGATACTGAAACCAACCTTCGTCATTATGTCTTGTATCTCCTCAAAGGAGAGTTCAAGAGACTGGGCATATCGTTCATCCATCTCCTCTGCTGTAATATCCTCAGTTGACTATAGATGATTCAGTGCATTTAATTCCACTTGCCAGTGATATAATAATGGTCCCAGATTAATCCAGACACCTCCAGGTTTCAAAATTTTGTAAATGACATCAATATACTCAATGATAACAGGAGCTGTGTCGATAAAGAAGCATGTTAATACACAGTCCCATTCATTCTCCTGATCAGAGTAGCTCTCAAGGAACTCCCCTGCACACATGGAAAAATCAGCCCCTTCTCTTACACAAGCACGGGGGACAACATCAGGAATGCGAATACAACGATTATTATCTCCTGTACCAAAGACATTGTTGGGATTATCTGTCCATGGATAAATTGGGATCTACACTGGATACAATCAAAAAGATATACACTATACGCTTCAGAGACGTGGTTGAGCATGTAGTTGGAAACAAGTAACATCTGATAAGAAAATTCATTCCCCTGACCTCCATATCCTCTTTCCACTACTTCTAACAACAGTCGACTTAGACCCGTCCCAGGAACGAGAACACGACGACTAGTAGTTTAAGCTCAAGTGACTGTGGTTACTGATTTTCAGGAGATATCGAACCATCCTCATTGCGAACAATGGGAACGTATTGTTGAAGACGTTGTAATAGTGGTGTGTAACAAAGTTCTCTTTCTTCTTTACCCTACAGTGAACTCGATCATAACCTCCTACTTCATCAGACCAATCACGAATCAATTGATGAAGTGTACTTTTCACCTTACTCATCTGATAAGGAGCAGAGAGATATTCTCTTGGTTGAGTAGGAATACCAAACATCTCAGTATAATAGTTATGCGTTTTCACCACATTTCTATAATCAGAAAGAGATTATATAGATTACGCTAGAAACCGAGCATTTGCCAAGATACAATTCTTGAACTCTTGTTGTTTGGCATTCCAAACATCCAAGGGGATGTACTGTTTATATTTGTCTGGTAGAATGTCATATGCGTGCTGTCGTCGTCTTAACTCCATCAACATGAACGAGGCATAATCAAGAAAGGAGTATTGAATCTACATATACGGAATCCATTTAGCCATACGTCTCTAAAATGAGCGACTTCTTGCTCATCGTTACGAATGTCCTCTTCTGTTCTTCTCTCCTCAGGATTAGGAGTATCACTAGTCTTTAAGACCTGATTCTTCTTCTTTCCTTTTGCCATAAGAATTCAATTGTCTTTTTATTTCGTTATTCCTTTGTAATTGTTGTATTCTTTATATCGAATTGTGTATGTCTTCATTGTTTTCTGTTTCAAGGAAAGAAGATATTCCTTCTTCTTTTAAATCACCTTTAAATGGATCCCAGAACGTTGATATAAGCAAAAACCGGAATCGGAAGCGGCCTTATTGTGATGGTGACAAGGAGAGTGCTATATACGTGCGAAAAGGGTCGATAAATGATAAAAGGTCCAGCTCTTTGAGTTCAGATGAAGATGATGAGAATACGGAGATTGAGATCCCTTTACTAAAACAACAGAAAAAATCGGTAACTTCGAAAGAATTAGTTGTTAATAAGACTACTTCTGACTCCAACGTTCATGTCATTCGAGACCGATTGAATAAGTCAAGTGGATATGTTTCAGACCCTTCGTGAGACATACTGCTTACAAATGAGTTGTAGAAGTCTACCAAAACCTCCTGATGAAGAGTGTATAAACCCCTTTCTTCATAGATCAAAAGAAGAGCGCGAGCGAATCATTTCTGAAACTCCGGTTCTTCTAGGAGAACGAGTTGCTCGTGATGTGGATCCTGAAAAGGCTCGCAAGGCCCAAATTCGGACATACAATAAGTACTAGCCTTAAGACAAAGTTGATAGGTAGAATGATAGCTCGAGCTTGCGGTAAAAACTGGAAGTCAAAATTGAATAGTTGAAATATGTTTCGTTCAAAATTAAAAAGATGAGAGCGAGTGATGAATCATTTCTTTCTCCATGAGCACCGTGAAGGTAACAGGACCTTCAGTCAGACGGCTTATTGTTGGACTAGGTAATATCGGATCAGAATTCCACCGAACGCGCCATAATGTGGGTTTTGCTGTCTGTAGGCTATTTGCTTCGGAATATCTTTCCAAGATGAACTCCTCAGGACAAAAACCAGAATGGAAATTGAATAAGGGATCAAAATGTTATCTCCTCCAGGATTCGCTTGAATTCAGCCAGGAATCTTCGTTAGGACTTGATTTAGTTGACAGTATATCGGAAAGAGCAAAGGAAAAGACAAAAACAAATGGAGTTCCATTTCCCCAGATCAAACTGGCGATGACACTTCCAACTACCTTTATGAATAACAGTGGTCAGTCAGTTGTGTTATATACAAAGCGAAATGGCTTTCGATTGAAGAATCCAGGGTCAAAGAACATGATGGATGAGCTCCTAGTTGTTCATGATGATATTAGTATCCCTTTCGGTGAAATTCGATTCAGCCCAAAGGTACTGCTTAATTTAGTGACCGAATCGTAGGGTGGAGATGGTGGGCAGAATGGAGTCAAGTCGATTATCAAGTGTATGAATACAGAAAAGTTCCCTCGTTTACGGATTGGTATAGGAGCACCTTCGGGAGAGTCTCCAATACGCGCAGATCCGCGGTATGTAGTTGGACGCTGGGATTGCACACAATTGAATATGCTTCCCTATATTATGCATTTTGCGTGTGAGGGATTACGTGTATACTTGTATCGGGGCGTTACACTTGCTGCTAGTTGTTGCAATTACAAGAACTGTATTGTAGAATATAAGCAACTCCATCCCAAAGCTGACTTCTCTCATTTTGATACTGATGATTCATTGTCTGTTTGTTTGACATTCTTTTCTTTGATGGGTAAACGAACACCACTGTATTCCTTTATGCTGCTATTTTATATTTCTAGTTGTAATCACTCAAGTAATACGACGTGTATTCACTGTATGGATAAAGAAGATGATGGTGAGAAGATCCGTTGGATGTGTCAGCATGGACCTGTATTAAATTCTATGTAACTTCACTTGTAGGGTCAAATGTGCCCGAATTGCGTGAAACTGAAGAAAGGAGAGAAAGTGGAACTTCCGATGCTTTGCAATCACGGTCCCAATCAATAGTAATATATATGTGTGTGTGAATAGTATAGTTGTACAAATTGTCTTCTGACAGATGAAAATGATGGAGCCAAACATATTTCATTTGCTGACTACATTAACAAAGAAAAGTCCTTGTGTACCCATGGACCTAATCAGAAATGTCCTCATTGTGCAACACTTACTCTTCCTACATATAAAGTAAAACGCTACTGTCCAAATCATCGTCCTTATCCTCAGGGACTATGTACTGCTTGTTCTCCCAAACCATGTACTCTTGCTCGTCAAGTACTCTTTCAGTGATCTTCACTAAGCATTAGAAATATCGCCATGTGGATAATGTGCAAGTTGTAGACAAACAGTGTTTAGATGTTTTCATTCAAGAATGGTTCTATGGTCGGGAACAACAGCAGATTCTTGGTCTGTTGTTTGGTCGGTATGAGACTCGTACAGGTCCTAGTGGTCAACGAGAAATTGCTCTAATCTACGGTTTGTATAAGCCATGTCAGCACTATGAGAATGGTCAAATCATTCTAGAGCGAGACGAGAATATGCCAGTAGTAAATAGTATGGCAGCCAACCTGGGGCTACTGTGTCTGGGAGCGGTATACACGTCACCACCCCGTGAGTCTCCTCTAACATCATTGGATGTCGAGCTTGTAGCTCCTCTTCAGTGGGCATATCGCAGACGAGGTGATTATTGTTCTAAATTTGTATCAATCGTTATCAGTCGGAATGCGGAGAGGAATGTTGAACCTTCCGCTTTCATGTTGAGTGATCAATGCATGTGTATGTATCGAGATGGACTGCTATGCAAACCAAAAGATCCGGAATTCTGTGAAAGTACAACTGTTGGAAAGAACAAAGAGTTACTGTCAACAGTGATTAGGAATGATCAGAAGTTGGGATCCCAAGAAGTAACGCGATTCGAACCTCTATTCTTCCTCGTTGAACTTACGGTGACAACAGCCAAAGCACAAACATATCCAGTGATCTTTAAGAGTTACAGCTTCCCAGTCCTAACATCAAAGGCAGAGACTCGTGACACCCTTCTAAGTAAGAACTCGATGAGGACATTATTCGTAGAGGAATTGATGGTTACACTGAGACGAAGTCAGAATGATCCAAAGTCCTTGCTAACAACACTCTCTGATTTTAATCTGTTAATTGAACTGGGAATTGTTATCGGACCGGAATGTTTGGGAGACATTTGTGATAGTGTAGCTAACAACAAACCCTTATCACAGAAAGCATTAGTATGATGTGAATTCGTAAAATTAGTTGTAGAACCTTCTTCAGGTCCTCGTAAGTTCGAATTACTGACATTATTTATTCAACGCCAGTTGAATTCTTGTTTGTTAAGGAATGGACACTGTAATTAAAGCCCAGTTTGATCGTTGGTACTTCGTTTTCAACGAAATAGTAATGTGTTAGTGAAGCTGAAGGATTGTGTAGATCAGATGTAGCTGGTTTGAGAATGAAGTGGGTTCAGGGATCAAAACACCTCATCGCCCAATATCACCCAACTTGGCAATTAGTTGTATTTCTTAATAGTAATGGTCATTCCTAAGAAACGGAAACCATTCTTTACGAGACCGAAGGTTGATGAACCATTTTCCTCAGAGGGATTCAACTTTACGAAAGTGAAACCATGTGAAGTGCTAGCGAAGATCTATGTGAAGGATGGAAAGGTACTATTTGTAGATGGATCTAAGGTCGATGCTTCTA
The DNA here is from genome assembly GCA_027406425.1 of Blastocystis sp. subtype 8. Classification (NCBI taxonomy): domain Eukaryota; class Bigyra; order Opalinata; family Blastocystidae; genus Blastocystis; species Blastocystis sp. subtype 8. The sequence continues at coordinate 22,876 of JANPWN010000446.1, forward strand.
CTGTTTATACAGTTTTGTTGAATGGTAGAGATAATTGAAATGATTTAAGCTAGTTTCTCCGATCTGCAATAATCATCAGCTCATCATTCCAAATCTTGAGAAGTGCTACAATCAGGTTTGGAGATATGATCTTACTGAGGACTTTATCACGATTTGTGAGAACAGTGAACGAGATGATTATGTTTTGTTTTTTAATTCATTGGGCGGATTCTCTTCTGTGAACCATTTTCATGTATATTTGATGTTTATGTCTGATTTCCAGTTACAAGTCATGTACACTTCTTCTTTTTATGCTACCGCAACAGGAGATCCACTTCCGCCACTTCCAGATGACTTTACAGTGAACAAACTGCCTTTAGAGTATGCAACTTGTCGCATACTCTGTAAAGTGAAACTAATACTTGGAGTTGACTTATAGAAGGGGTTTGTGACAGTGAGCGATGTTTGTGACTGGCTTTGCCAGACTGTGAAACTATCTATTGACGTGGATGCTACTGATTCCACAGAAGTTAGGGAATTAAAACGCAAAGAACTTTGTAAGTGTTTTAATGATCTGATTCACCTGTGTTATGAGTATCAGTATCCCTATGACGTTGTTTTTTGTCAGTATTCTTTGATCTGTTGAATTAGTTTTAGACACGGAACGGATATCTATATCTTTGTCCGTAAGTATCAACAACCTTTGGATGATCTTCGTGTGAACGTTCTTATGATATCTACCTCTTAATGTGTAGCCTGCTTGTGTTGAATTAACTGGTATTGTAGTATACCGTTCAGAAGAATGTTTTAATGATGCAAAGTAGGCTCTAAGTCTTTATCTAAACAGACAGTGAGGAGATTCTGATGAAGCGTTGTCGAGAAGTTGTGTATTATACAGATACAGAATGGGAAGACTTTCTCAACGGTTTTGTGAATAGAATAATGAATAACTAACAATCAGTGGTTTACTGTTGTTTCTTCTTTCCCATCTTCTCTTTCTGTTCCCGTTCCACTCGTTTGACCTTGAGGGACATATTGATGTAAATATACGTTAATCTACTCTCAGAGAGATTCTTCATCCCTACGATGCCGAAAGAGACCAACAGAACCATAGGCCATTAGCACTAGTGAACGGTCCAAGTACAATAAAGAACCCAATCACAAGAAGAAGCCATTTCGAAGGAATCTTGTACTTATCAAATACTTTTTCTCCTACTCGAATAGGTTCCTCCTCTACTGTTTTACTATTAACCATTGATTCAAAGATGGATTGAAACAAAGAATGATCGTAAACACATTTCGTTATCCAATAATAATGTTCGTTAATCACTGGTCGAAACAGCTTTTAGGGGTGGCAGACTGAAATCCCATGATATATCCTTCATAAATGCATTCTCTCTTTCGTTCCACACAATGCATGAATTCAAATCTTCCACACTTTCAATAATAGGTAAATCAGGAATGGACTGAAGCAATGTGACTAAGGCCTCACGACCATTTTCTGCTTGTTGTAACCAACGATGGTTTAACACTCGTCCGATAGAATATCGTTCTCTCATATCCTTACGCAATACACCATGAATCCATGAGTCGAATGCGGATGATGGATTACTGGGGAAAGCATCCGTGTATGAATTCAAGGAAGGAGCTTCTCCATTTACAGTGTACTGAAGAATTTCATCATTATCGAATCGTGCTAGAGGAGGTGTCCCTTTGTACAATTCCATTGCAGTAATACCCAATGACCAGATATCAGACTGACAATGGCAATGCTTGCGAGTGATTGCTTCAGGAGCCATCCAACAGGGAGTACCTGCAAGACACAGTCGATTCGATGACGAGTTACGGTGACCCTCCTTCGCTACCATTCCCAAATCGCCAATACAAACATGACCATCTGCATCAACCAGAATGTTACCTGCTTTAATATCTCTAAGACGTGATAAAAATAAAAAGCTGATACCGATGAATCAAACCTGAACGGTGGAGATACTCCAAGCCTTTAGCAGTTTCAGAAATAATGTAAGCTACAATATCCTCCTGGAGATTATATAAAATAAAAACAACTACTTCAAATCCTTCTCCTTCTCGAATGCGAGAAGAAGACTTCAAATACTGGAGAATCCTCAAAAAGGATCCTTTACACATGTAAGGACATACAATCCACAAAGATGTACCGTTGATAAAACAGCTATAACAAGGAATGATGTTTGGATGATGACAGAGTCTCATCGTAATTACTTCATTTTGTAGAGAAGTCAAGTTTGAATACTGTACATCCAATTTCACAACTTTCACTGCGACAACTTGATTATTGTCGATACAGGTCCCCTTATACACTAGAGCGGAGGACCCCTATTGTTAAGGTTCAGTAAATTGACTTACATGCCCAACTAAGCCTTCTAGGCGATAATGAGTTGGATCTGCTGGCCATGTGTACTCTTCCCCCGTAACCTCATGACGTAAGTTAGTGTTTGTTAATTCCTTTGGCAACAGCTCTGAAAAGTAATAGTAAGTGATCTTGGCGGAAGCAATTGCTTGCTTGCGGTGTCGCAATACCAAACAGCCGAAATGGCGTAATATCAACAAACAAGTTGAACATTAGTACTAAAGAATATTATACAGAAAGGACATCTTGAAGTGATGTAAGAAGATTCGTAAAGTATCCTTCAAAGCTAACACATCATAATATCTACAATTCCTTACATCTGAGAGGTGTGAATGGACGAAAGTTGATTGATAACAGCAGCCAGTAAAGGAGTAAGCTCTGTGAAGAGTAAATACATCAAAATGAGAGCATAAGAAGACTAATTGAAAAGGAATTATCAGAACTACGATGTTCAGAATAGAGTTGAAGGAGAGGAGAACTTGTAGACATATACGACCCGCTAATGTCACTATATACAGACTACAGCGTTGAATTGAACTGCAAATCTGCTTTCGTTTAATATTCACTGGAATCACTGTATTTCTAGAATGAATGAACTCCAAATGTCTCACAAGATCACCAGTTTTATATTCTTACAGAACTGAATCCACTTTACAATCAGTAGAATCTCTAGAAAAGAAAAGATCCCAGTAGAGGCAAAAACGAACACATCTACATTTAAGTAGTGCAAATAATACTACTGTGAGTCATAAGCCCAAACATATAGCACCCAACAACTGTTAAACATAGAATTACTGAGATCACAATCACCCATAGTTTCTTGACCGAAATATCTAATTTCTCGTTGATCACTGTAATTGTAGGATGTGTGTTAATAGAGTGAAGACTAATCATGATATCCACTTCCAACCTCATTCCTAATGAGTACAAACATCATCATAGCAAAGAAATAGAGTAAGTTGCACGCCATATCAACAAGCACAGTGAAATGATCATCATAGTTGTAGATCGGTAGTACGCCAACCACTTGAATTCGGTAACCATAAATGTAGCAAAGACATAAATGGATTGCACGACCTATCCTAAGAAACTAAGAAAGCAGATATACCAACTCCAAACGCTAGTGTATAGTTCAAAAAGGATGTGGTTCCGATGAATATAGCTTGGAATTTGCTTTTTCTGGAGGGATAAGGAAACAGAGGGATAACATACTTTACTTTAGCTATAATACATAGCAGTGCAATAGACAAATAGGCAATGATCAAAATGATGTCACAAATAGTTACTGCATCCATCCTCGAAGATGACAACAAGTGGTTGATAAAACTGTCAGTATACATCTAGTCACTCGCAACTGATCAAATGGAGGAAGGATATAGTTGAAGAGAATTTCAGTTTTTTCTGTCAAGTACTATGAATAAGCGAAATCGGGCACAGATAAGGTTATTAAAGGATTATGAAGAGATGCAAAATGATCCACCATATGTAGGGATAAGACACATCTTCATCACATAGGGAATCAGTGCTTCTCCATCAAAAATGGAAGACCTTTTTCTGTGGGATGCCATGATTTCTGGACCAGATGATTCTCCTTGGGAAGGTTTCTGTCATTACTATCACTAATGGACTAGGAGGAATGTTTGCTTTGCAGCTACGGTTTCCAGATGACTATCCATCAAATCCACCAGTTGTTCGGTTCGTCACCCCAATTTTCCACCCAAATGGTATACTCTTAAGATGTTATTATATGTAGTTTTTATCGACGGGATGATTTGTTTGGATATTATCAAGGAGAAATGGTCTCCAATCAATACAGTTAGTATGGTACTAACATCAATACAAGTGATATTTGTGGGTTAGTTGTAATTAACAGAGTCTATTAAATGATCCAAACCCAGAGAGTCCAGCAAATGCAGCAGCTGCCTCTGTAAGTATTTCCCTATGATACTTAGATACTAGTTGTATGTAACAAACATTAAAGAGTACAAAAAGCGGGTAAGACAGTGTGCAGAAAAATCATTACAAATGAACTCATTACGTTTTTGTTACAAACATATTAATTCCGTTTTGATGAACGCTTTGATGTACGTTGTGACGCCAGTTTTGATGTATGATACTCCTCTGAACACTCATCTAGCGGGTTTCGTTTCTGATTAAAGTAATTCCCTCTCCGAAGTACCTCTACCCCTCATCCTTACTCTAAAAGCATACCTAAGATCTTTGGGTCCGAAGTGATATACGACCCAGTGTAGGTGGAACCAGTAATAGGTTGCTTTAACATCTTACTTAACTCAAACTTCATACTCTAGAATTCACTATCATCACAATCACGAACCCGAATTCGTTTCTTATCTGCATTAGTCAGCTTCACAGCATCATCTGTTTCTTCTAAATTCTCTTCCAAATCTGCTTCTATCGCATTCTTCTTCAGCCACATAGCATCTCGATCATCATGCATACTTCTTGTCACAATATCACTAATCTGTCGAGCCAGCTTCACAGATTGTTTGAGTGTAGGATTAAGTGAAACTCCCAGAGGAAATGAAGGGAACCCATTAGGGATGTGAAGATTATCACAGATGTTCTGATAGAGAGTCTTCTCCTGGGAGCCCACCAGTGATAAAGAGATGCCACGAGCGCCAGCACGTGCAGTACGGCCCGATCGATGAACAAAGACAGTTGGATTCGAAGGTAGATGGTAATGAATTACTGTAGTGAGGTCAGGAAGATCGAGTCCACGAGCAGCCACATCTGTAGCTAAAAGCAAGGCATCTGAATGGGAAGTGAATGCATTGATATGCTGAATACGCTGCTTCTGTTGCATTCCTGAATAGACTTTATAAACAGTAAGATTCAAATTCTTTAGAATATCATAAACACGCTTCACAACTCCTAATTCTTATCATCACCACATATCCATACGAATCGAATTGAAAAAGACAAGAGTGCGACCACTAAACTGTTTTCCATAATAATAAAGAAACTCCTCCTTCTCATGATCACCCCCAGTTATCACTGCACGCAATAACAGACCAGTTGGTAGTATGCTCTGATCCTGCTTAGGAGACGAAGTGTCTGCAGTGACAATGATCTCTGGATTCCCTCGTTGACTGAGTTGTTTCATACACTTCCTCAGTGCTTGTGTTTGTGGAGAGTTGGTCTGAAGATTAAGTGTAGCTGAGAAAAAGAGAGTCTGAGATCGTTCCACTATCCCTCATTACACCTCTTCATTTCATACCTTTAGCCTTTGCTACAACAGCAGCATCAGCTAACATAGCAATTATATTTGTCATCTCGGGATATGCTCCAGGTGTAATCTATAAGGTATCTTAGTCACTAATCATTACAAGTTTATCAGCCTCATCTCCTATGACGAATCGCACATGATGTAAACATGATACCCCTAATATCTTTTGCTCCATGAAGTACCAGATACGACCTGGTGTACCAATGATGATTTGAGGGTGTTTATGAAGAAGACGCTGCTGTTTGGGAATAGCGAGTCCGCCAATAAGTCCTGCTGTTCGAATAGATGTATGTTCAGTCAATCTAGTCACTACTCGGTTGATTTGAAGAGCTAGTTCACGAGTTGGTGTAATAATGAGACACTTCACATCCCAAATGCGTGTTCCATGTCGTCGAGAGGTAGTGTGGTTGGCTCCTTTTTGCTTCTCATGACCATCCACTTCTTCATTATCATCCTCTCCTTTATCCGCTTCATTCTCCTCTCCTTCATCTTCATTCTCCTCTCCATCTTCATTCTCCTCATCACTTCCTTCTTCATCACTTTCGTCTATATTCTCATGCTTCATCAACCAGTCCACTGCTGGGACACAAAAGGCAAGAGTCTTTCCACTTCCTGTAGGAGCAGCTCCCAAAACATCATTTCCACTCATTGCACTCTCAATAGCTTTCTCTTGAATAAGAGTAGGACGATCACAGTGCATTCCAGAGAGATTTTGAAGCAACTGAGAGTGCAAATGAAATTGCTTCCATGAAGCTTTCCCATATAACAGAAAGGCACTCTGACCACCCGATATTTCGTTGATTTCATTGCGTAATTGCTCATGCTTCTTTTGAGTTCTATAAGGGAACTGAAGAAGCTAAATCATACTTCAATAAGTCCTTGGATTGTTTCTTCAATATCTTTGCTGGAGGACCATCTTCCAACAGGTCTGTATCTTCCAATAAGGCCGCATCATCCAACAATGACGCATCATCTTCCACCTTTACATCACCGGTTCTATAAATCACTTTCCAACTGATTCTATCTACGATTCTTCCTTTTTATCTCCATTCAACTCTGCAAGAGATCCTACACATCAAACAACCCCGATATTCAAACCATGAAACACTTCCAAACCCATAAAACCTTCAAAATTGTCATCCCCAAACATATCTTCATTGTCTATCGCATAACTCCATCTACTATTAGGATCAGTTTTCTCGGCAATTGGAGGATAGAATTTCATTTCCTCTCTACGAACAATCACATTCACAAGTTGATGTATACTCGGTCGGCTCTATATCTTCTCCATCCCTTCTTCTGCTTATCTTCTTCCAGTCACGCTTTCCCATCGGCAATTCTCTGGAAAAATGATAAGAATGGAGTATAACCAGAACGCCGTTTTGTAACAAACAACAAGAATGTCAATCATTCCATAATGAAGAATCTTATTCAGCCTCAGTCTCAACCTTGGTCACACCAGCACTACAACTAAACCATTTCCTCTATTACTACTTTCCATTCACCACACGGATCGAAAGCTCATTAGCACGCTTCAGAATCTCAGCCCTTTTCTTTGCAGAAACGCTGTGAGCAATTTGAGCACAGTAGGTGGTATTATGCATCATCAGAAGCTCCAAGTCCTTCACATTGTTCACAACGAACTTGTAGAGTCCATTGGGAAGCATGTGCTTGGTAGCAGCATTAGAACCATAACCAATGTTAGGCATCAGAGTAGCACCTCGGAAGCGACGTCTGCATCGTCCATCAATACCCTTAGGCTTTCTCCAGTGCTGCTACAAAAATTAGACTTTTAACTCTCAAGAAATAACGTACATTCATTCTCTTGAACTTATCGGCCTGGAAACGAGGGAACGAAGTCAACTTCTTCTTCACAATCTTCACCTTACGAATGGGAGCCATTCTTATCTATAAACCAGTTAAACAACCATTCTCTCTTAGTAATATGATTCTCCGAAAAATATATTATTTTTCAAAACTTACTTGATAACTGGACTTGATTGACGAATCTGTGACGAGTTGGAGTAAGAAAAGGGCGTTTCGTTATCAAAAACCGCGGGAACTAAATTATAGTGTTTGCCTACTGTCAACAATTTGATTGCTAAAAGTATCAATCAACGTACAAAACAGAGTGTAACATTATGACCAACTTGTAATGACATTGTGTTTCGGCACTTGACATGTTATATAGTCCAGAGAGTTGTTATATCGATTTAAATTATGCTAGATAAATCAGAAAATATACTGGAACACAAATAAGGTCTATCAGTTGAATCAAACATTCTTTGTTATCAACTATATTATGGCAGCTATACTTACTTGGTATAACAATCTCATTACAGTGATATTGAATCCGAAGAATTACTGGTAGACGGCCCCCATTCCAACAAAGGTCGTAACATCTGGAATTCTCTATGGAATCGGAGATATTCTGTCCCAGTTATTTGAACGAAAGAGTTTAGAAGGAATGAGAGGTCTAATGACTAGACAATCATCGATTCAGCTTTTGGAGATTAGTTCGTATGACTGTAATGTTACCGTTACAGGTCTTATAAATAGCTCTGGGGATTTATCTTTGGATTTTGTGTACACTTCTGGTTGCTGTGGTAGTGATTCTTAATTAATAGGTATATCTTGTTGAACATGATTGTTTTCAACAATGCATTTCTCGTTGCTTTAGTAAAGATGATCCTTGATCAAGTTCGTATCGTAGTGAATACGTCAACTCTAGCTCACAGCATCGGTACTTCTGAATTTCTGCATGTTTATCTTTTGTTCACTCCTTACAGTAGGTTATGTAGTGACAAATCCGATTGAAGAGTTGTCAGGATCAACCAAAGAAAGCATGGAACGAAGCAGTAACTAAGATCATGCCAACAATGAAAGTAAGCTGGTGTCTGTGGCCCATTATCCAAATCTTCAATTTCCTTCTTGTCCCCGTTCAAGTTAAACAATTTATTCTATTTCACTCCTAGTATCAACTATTAGTTGTTAATGTGATTTCCATCTTCTGGAACGCTTTCTTGTCCTTTCAGACCAACAAAAAGAAAGAACACCATCACAAAAAGGATGTTGAAGAGTTGAAAACATACTAAAGTGTGATGGTTCCATTTTACCTTATTTAGGTTGTTTGATTAATTTTACTGTAATTGATAATCAAACACTGATTCTAGGGAATCCATTTGTTTTTTATGAAATGGACAATGATGGCCAAACATATCGAATTAAAGTCACTCTTTATTCTTCACCTTATTATATAGTCACCTTATTGCGAAATCAATCAAACAATGATCGACAGATGGGAAAAACGTAAATCAGGTATTTCTGTTATGGTACGCTTTCTTAGAATATTGATAAATTGCAGGATGTGCGCAGTTTCCTTCTTTGGACGTTAACTATGGAATCACTTCCTCCGAACTGGATTTTTATTGGAAACAAACCAAATATTCGAAATGTTACATTTATTGCAATTCGGGATAACGAATTAAGTAAGTGGCATTTCTTCAATGCAACTTTAGATGGTAAAAATCTTTTAACCTCCCTATATTCTGTGCCTGTCCGAAAAGCACCAATTCCTGATTCCTGGGATCAATACTTGCTCTATGGTGTCCAGTCTTTAAAACGAAGTAAGCCAACTGGTGAAGAATCCCCTCCAATGGATAAAGTATCATACTTATCGATGTGCCTTACTGAGGAAGAACTGCAGGCCAATAATTATATGGTTGTAAAATCAAAGGGTAAAGAGTTGAGTAGTATTGATAATCCCAGAGCATCATGAAGAGTTAGCAAATGAAGGCTTTCTGTTTATGAAGAACGCTTGTAAGGAGACATTGAAAGAATACACAGAGGAGTTTGTTTGAATGTGGTTCATAAATTGTAGTGACTTGCTTGCATTGGATTGCGAAATGGTTGAAACAAAGGGAAAGCGTGATGAACTAGCTCATGTGAGTATAGTGTCAACTCGAGGCGTTCTTTACGACAAGTATGTGAAACCAACAGGAGAGATTACAGATTATCGAACAGAATGGTCGGGAATTACACCTGAAATCATGCAGAAGTGTACAAATAGTAATATTGATTGAATGGACTAATTCTTAGCCTTTCAAGTGATTCAAAAGGAAGTCTTCGATCTCTTGACTTGTGAGCCCATTATTTTGATTGGTCATTCTCTTGAAAACGATCTATCAGTACTGAAGATTGTCCCAGACCGAGTGATTGATACAGCAGTACGATATGTTCATCCAACTCCAGGATTCAAGCACTCTCTTCGCTATCTGACAGTGCATTATCTCAATCGATCTATACAAAGTGCTGGTCGAAACAGTGGAACTGGTCATAGTGTCTGCACAGATCACACCAGTTCTCCACGGGGACATGATCCTGCAGAAGATGCTCGTGCTGCTCTCGACCTTACCATCTTCTTCAGCAGTTGTGTATAGAATGAATAGTGTCATTATTGATAGGGAATGGACTTCAAAAGGTCAGTTACGGAAACAAAGCCATACTGGAATCGACAGAATTGTCTCTTACAACAAATCAGCAAGGCAAACCCTGGAAAACGAATTGCATTCATGGGATGGAATGATTACGTTATGAGTGTGAGTCAGATGAGCTCTGTTGGCGACATGTTCATGTTGAAGAATACTGGTTCAATTTCTACAAAAGTTAAGTCACTGAGTCGAAGCTCCAATCTTCCTTTATTCACCTATGTTTTTGGAACGGAGTATCACTTCGCCGAAGTCAATAAAGTGGATCCTGAAAAGAAGTCATGTGAGAGCCCTCTGGACCTGAATGAATTTATGGATATGTTTAAGAGCTGCTACAAGGATTGCTTACTCTGTCTTTTAGTTATGAAAAGTGATTCAGATGAATCTACTGTTGGGGGTCGATTCTATGTTTACTTGAATTCGGGATAGAAGTTGTTTTTTGGAATCCTCATACAGTTTTCGACATTCACGGGAATTGTGAATTATTGGCGATGTAAAGCGGAGAACACAGCAAGGGTACTCTACATCTCTTTCGTGTTTGGAACATTCCCTTTTACCCGTATTTTCCACTTCAAACACATCTGACATAAGATTAGAAAGGTTTCTATTCATGGGCAACAGATGTGATATTTAGTGTAATGAATTTCAATATGAAAACATCTCACCGATCTGATGATGATAATCCGACACCCATCGCGCTTGTTCGAGAAGACCCCGATAACATGGCAAGTCCTATCATTCCGAATCCAGAATATGATGGAATGGACGAGATTCCAATTGTTCCTTCTCCCGGGTATCATGCGGACATATTTGGTAGTCCCATCATTCATTCTTCCCCCAATCAGCCACATGGATCAAGTATAAGAGAAGCTGAAAGTGATGGAAACTCTCTTGGAGTTCTTTATCAGAGTACCATTGGGAGTGTTATTCACGAAGATAAGAATAGGTCAGGAAATGGTTAGTATTATTGAAGTTACTAATTGTATAGATCTTGGTTCACGATTGAATAGTCCTCTCATCACTGGTCAAGGTCTTGATCCTACGTCAGTCCGTTTGTCCTTTTTTCGTAGATTGATTGGTAGAACTGGAAATGCCATTTCTGGATATGGGATTGCATCCCTCAACTCCCTTTACAGATGTGTGTATTTTAACGCTGAGATAATCTCTAGAATCGTGCATTTCAACAAGAACAACAACCACAAACAGAAGAAGCAAAGAGTCTATTGACGATGGGAAATCAACGGTTCTCTGGTTTTAACAATTCTCTCTTTGAACCAATTAACCTATCCTTATCTCCAAGGAGACAAACCCACTCTCCCACTGAGAAGAATACAGTTCTCAAAAGCCTTCTACAACCTCCTTTGCTTACTTCACCTCAGGCGCCTGCTGAGTTAATTTGATTAACGCATATCACTTCTAGAAAGAATAGGAGACGAGATTTGCAGAATCAGATTCCTCCATATGTCTGTGACATCCTTCAACAGAATGGTTATATTGATTGATGAGAATCACTCAAAGACAAACCTAACTGGTATACTCAACTCCTCACAGCCTCTGCTGTTACTGTTCCAGTCCTCGTTGCCTCCACAGTGACCTATCACTCCCTCCTAGGTGAGAGATGATTCCCTCTTTCACTCATAGACACAACCCTCCGAGATGTATTCCTTATTCAAGGACTATTATCAGGTTGTACCATTCCACTTGATAAACTCTCCATTAGTTGGTTTCGTGAATCTTTAGGAGATTATTATGAAGCATATGTGCAAACTGTAAGAGTCCTCGTATCACTTCATGGATAGATCAAGGGAGCACGGTTTAAGTGTGGACTGAGTGTGTGTGAGGCACTTTTTCAGCTCGATGCATGGCCAGTGTGTGTGGTTCTTGACAGTAACTCGACCAATAATATTGCTTCTTATTCACCGGGGACTCTAATCGATCAATTGGACTGGGCAGTAGATCTGAGGGAGTTTCAGAAACAAGAGAAACTAAAGCATAGAGATTCAAATTTCGTGGTTGTTGGAATCTCATTAATGATTTAACATATAGACCCCAAAATCTGTCCTATTTCTATCATCGGAAGGAATTTATGATAGTCGTTTACTTCATGTGATTGATAATTCAATTGTGTTCGTCCACCAAGGCTCTATTCGGGTTTTTTTCTTCCCAGTTAGTGGTCGATTGGGTTCAGAGTCAATTCATACCTGTTCTCAAGGACTAGCCACGATGACACTGGTAATGAGTGTGGATGTAAAAGCAGGTAAGTGATATGAGGAGTGAATGAAGCCTAGGAGAACAAGTTATGATCCCTTCAGGTAAACTCTTTATCATTCAAGCCCATACTCCTTCAGTTGTGGTGATATCTCGTTTCTTATGTGGTTTGTCGATGCGCCGTCAAATCACCTCATATCGGCAATTGTTTACAGATACAGTAGTGTTTGAGAGAAGGATTTATGAGTAGTATGAAGATACATTCAAATGGCAGTTCTGGAAGGTAAACTGGTTGGCTGCCATGAGATATATTCGGTATATGAGAGCACAGAGTGGGATTCACATTGAGGATCCCTCGGATCGTGATGTCATGTCTCCTTCAGAAAAACTTACGATTCCTTTTCTTGTAGTTGCGCTTAAAATTCTACATGAGATCTATGGATCTGGTAGGAATGATTTACAGGCATTTGAGGTGCTGATTGCGGAGAAGCTAAACTGTCCCGGGCCACTGGGTGTACTCTTGGAGCTGTCTACACGGTGTCGTAATAATCAGTGGACACCAGGAGGTCATCAGCTGTTACATCCAGGTGAGGAGTGTGTGATAAGTCTAATCAATAGATGATATGTCGGCCACGAGTGAGGATACTACTGTGTTTGTTGATATCTCTCCGTATCCAGACAGCATTGATAGTAATGAGAATATTGATCAGTTTGTTGCCGATGCATCTCCTCCTCTTCCTGTGAAGAAAGAAGAAGAGAACGAAACATGGATGTTTCGATGTCCATGTGGAATTGCGGAAGAGAACTACAATGATGGGAAGGCGATGGTACAGTGTTGTGTGTGCGAAGATTGGTCACATATTGACTGCACTGGATATGATCCTGATAAAGGGGGGGACTTCATTTGTGGGTGGTGTAAACAGAAGAGGAAAAGAGATTCATAGTGGCTTCTCTATCCGGTCCTTTTACTATTTGTTCTTTCTGTTTCTTATTGTACACATTTCTGTTCGCTCTAATGGAAGAAGAGCCAACTACTCTGAATTGTCCTCCAGATGGACTGAATCCAGGTAAGAATGTTATTGGAGCTCTCATGAAAAGACAATGCCATATTCAAAAAAGAAGACGTAAATCCGTATATTGAAAACATCCAATCACTTCTGGAATCGATGGGAGTATCATCCTATGAAGAAAATGTCATTCCCTTCCTCTTGGAGTTCTATTCTGGTTTCATTGCTATATTTCAATCACAGGATAGAGTTTAGAAATAAAATACTTTCCGAAGCAAAGACATATGCGGAAGTTGCTGGATCTTCATATATTTCCAAAGTTCATGTTTCAGATGCTGCTATGTCACTATATAAGAGAAATTTTGCAATGGGAAGGACTGTAGGTGAGAAGTAAGTGTATTAGATGTAGTATACTGGAGATAAAGAAGTAACTGGAAATGTAAAACTTCGGAAAGATGATGAGGGAGTTCTGTTACCAAATCAGGCAAATCTGCTTGATACTGTAGACACCACTGTAGTTCTTGGTAATAAGAAGTAAATGTGTATATAGATTGTTTGTAACTTGTAACTATGATGAATTCCACTAAGTAATCATTTTGATTTAAAAAGATCATGAATGTGATAAGAACAGGTACCCTATTCGGAACCATTTGTAGAGAAATGGCCCGAATTGAATTAAGGTCCTATTCTTGGATTCTCACTTTCCACACATCAACAACACTCTATGGGTCGTGTGATTCGAG